>JAHQIW010000086.1:0-140165 GCA_019055375.1 Parelaphostrongylus tenuis | reverse complement strand
CGTATTTATTGCTCTTCCCAAATATTCCGATGATTACTAGGTAGCACAATTTGAAGGTATATCATATTTTTAATGGTTCTTGTACAACCGCATAGCAGTAAAAATATAATATATTCGAGGTTACGCATCTTCTACCTCAGTTGTTACTAAATTTAGTGCATTTCCGTTTGGTCGCACAGAATTGAAAAGCGATCCTTTTGTTGAACGAGGACTTTTATGAGAGTGTCAGTAATAATTCACAAGCTTAAATCTTCAGCTATCGCAGTACACAACCTTTTCTACAAAAGGCTTTGCAGGACTGCTCAGCGAAAGGAAAACATTTGTGTTTTACACGTGAATATTCCTTGAAAAACATTGCTCTTTCTTTAGTATTTAGACTATTAGCAGTCATTCGATATCGCAAGATTTAATGATTCCGGCTTTGTGCTTATTTTCTGAGAAGACAAGGAAAATGAGCATTATTCACGTATGCGAGCATGTGCTTTTGGTTAATCTACGAAGTGGGGCGAGGTGGCACGGCGAGGATACCGTGACTTCAAACCGGCCGTCGGGTGAGGGTGCCTTTGCTGGTCACATTTGAAGTGCATCTTATGTTATTCAATAAGAAACTGTTTCGCTTTTTTGGAAGAACCTCCAGAATGAACGTCTGACCTTGATACTAAGAGATTTTCTCTGCTTGATCACATGATGTGCTTTTTGTCCTACCAGCAAAGTAATAATTAAATTGCGCAGCCGATATAAAACATAACTTTATTTTGAATTTTACAGCGTTATGAAATAGCCTTTTTGAAAAACGGCTACCTACCGCGCTAGCCAGAGACTCAAGTCCTCGAATTATTATTAGCACACTTATGGAAATTTTTTGTCCAGCAATATATCATTTTGACTTCTGTGCTACAAAATGGAAAAGAGCTCTAATTTCATGCGCTTTCAATGACGAATTTCAGTAATATTACGATGTGTCACTGCACAGTATAGTAGAGTAAGAAAAGTCCTCCTTGCTTTCTGAAGTACGAACTTGACAGAGGTATAAAAAGGCGAAAAACTAAGCCACTTATGATCTCCAAAAATTTTTTAGAGGAGATCAAGAAGACCCACAGAAACCTGTAAATTCAAGAAGCTTTTGCAATAAATATTCTTCCGGTAAATTTTACTATGAGGTAGAGCTTGTTTAAAGTCAAATCTGCATTTACTTTGGTGAACGTGCCCTATTGAGGTAGCAGCAAAAGTGTCAAGCCAAACGAGAAGCTTCGAAGGTATCTACAGAGTGCCCAAAAAGTTCTGATAATTTGTTCAGATATTTTAGCCGTAAAATAAACATTATGTTCCCTTAATTGAACTAGTAATTACGTCCATTAGATTGATGATTACAACGGTAAGCAAAACTTTTATAATGAGATCTCAGGATTGCCTCCTCTGGCTTGTATGAATTTACGAAGTCTTTCGAGAAAATTTCTAACGATGCTCGCACACGTTTCCAACGTATTTCGTCCCATGCGTGTGTCAAAGCCATTTTTAGAACGTCTACGCTAGTAAAGCGAGTAGATGAGATTTTTTTTCTCCAGTATCAATCACATGGGGTTATCCACTGAGTTGAGATCCGTCCACTTTGACGGACGGAGCTCCCTACTCTAAAAGTATGGAAACAGCTCTTGACAGATGGCAACCGTGCAGAGGGCCGAATGCGCAGAAGCTCAGTTCTGCTGAAGCGTAAATCCGTCGGCTTCAATGGGTTAAGTACTTCAAGGCTTCAATACTTTTCGTACAACTTGCTGCTGATATCTACAGAGCTGAAATTAACGTTTCCCGTTGATGAAGATCAGCTGCGCCTTTCCGGTGACGAAAAAGCTAACCCAAATTATCATAGATGACGGAGAATGACTGCCTTTAAGATTTTTGCCACTGTGGATTTTCGCTGGCTTTTTTTGAAAAGTTGACGTCGATTATGGCTATTGTGAAGTGGTGCCATCAAAATTTCTTCGTAATCGTGCCCTTTCGGGGCGACTACTGATGTCGCTGCCTGTAGCTCGACTCGCGAGAGCATGATTTTTGCTGTTTAGAAAATTCTTATGTACTCTGACGAATTTTATGGATTTCTTCCAACATTCCGGTGCAGCAGTATTTTCTCTACACACTCGCATGCGTTCGATGCATATTTAACTCTTTTGTGCCAAAAAATCTGTAATGGGAAAAGTAGTCTTCTCTTTCCACCCACTGCGCATGATGAAATTTTTTGTGAAATTTAAGTTTGCTCCAGAATCAGAAAGGCTTATGGCGGAAAACGACTACCAAACATTCACTGAAAACCAACCACAAATTGTGTCGGATCCAACAGGCAAACGAGGAGTGAAACACAGTTTTATTTCCGTTGTTACAATGGATTGAGAACATTTTCAGCGAAACCAGAAACAGTACAAATCACCGCAGTATTTATTCCTTGACTTGGGAAGCATGTAGAAGGTTTTGTTGATTTACTAATAATTAGCTATTACATATCACATCGTATAATCAACAGCACTTTTGAGAAGAATGTTTTCTTCAAAAAAAGTGAAAGAGCTTTCTTCGATTCCTTTTGAGAATGTGACACTTCTCGTCACTATATGATATCGATTTCAGCATTCCGAAATAGATCAACTCTTCCGGAATGTTCGAATGTCACTTGGTGACGATGGGCTAATTTTCTTCCAAGAAGATTGTTTCATTTGAAATTGACACGTAAGTCGACTTCGCAATTCTCCTGTTCTACCGCACATATTACATTGTTAAAAAAGTTTCTGGACTTTTTCGTTTTTATTGATTGTTTTCCATGCACTGTGGTTTTCTTCTTTGCTATAGTTTATAGCAGCTTATCGCTGCTATTTTATTATATAACTTCCAGACATCTGTTTTGAGATGGAATTGTCGTAAGAGCAAGAACGGTTCTTGGTGCTACACGAGTATCGTTTGGGTTCATGTGCTGCTTTGGCACGTAACGATACTCGTATAGCAGCAACAATCTATTTTGCTCTCAGGGCAGTTTCATATCAGAACCGATGCATAAGTGTAACATATCAAAATAACCGCAAGAAGCAGCTCTAAACGATAGCGAAACAAGGACTTGAATGCGTGAAAAGTAGTCAAGAAGAACTAAAAAGTTCGGAGAATTTTTTGCCAAAACAATACAAGTACCATCCTATATAAGATTCTACTTTTTCTCTTTTTTCAGCGTAAAATAATTTCAGAAGACATTCATGACAGATAGAGTAATGTGAAACTTGAGTAAATTTAGTTTAATCTTCCAATGATACTTTGCTTCACATGTGAACAGTTTTTGGAGGTTCTACTTCGCTGTAGAATGTAGAAAAACTCAACAAAGAGTCGAGATGCTGTTAGAATGGACACAAAACCGCGTTTCAGTTAGCATACGTGATGCAGCAAATTGCGATGAAAGCTTCGTTGAGATGTCGCAATGCGGAAAGTGTGAACAAATTTGGTACTAAAAAAAGCTGAGAAAATTTTGCACAAAGCAGTACTACTTTTTGCCTGAGGAATGATAAAAATATGCTCAGGCTGGTAGCGTATACTCTAAGTAATGTGGCTAAGCAATTTTAATCATTTTTCTCTAATCTATTTGGTGTTTATTGCTTTATATGTGAACAGTTTCTGGAGGTTCTACCTTGTTGTAGAATGTCATGTAGAAAGAATTCTTGACGAAAAACCGCTCCATTGTTGAAACTACATGTGCAGCATTGCTGAATGGCATGTAAAAGTTTGTACCTAGGACGGAAGTTCAACTCACGTCGCACTTCGGAGACCGCATGCTAACCACTGCACTACTTAAATTTCTGTTTTGCTATCACTCTTTTTATCATAAGTTAGCAAGTAGTCACGTCCATATCTAAAAAAAAAAGCTGACTTATTCAGGTTAACTCAGTCATCACAAGTTGCTACATTTTTTCTATGTCAATAAATTATCCACAGATGCAAAATTTGTGAGAAATTTCGATTTTTTCCGTTATCTGATCCCAGTTTAGTCTTTCTGGAAGACGTATTTTCAAGTTCTTGCAAAGTTTGAGTAAATATCCGATGGTTTAAATCCCGAACAATTTGAAAATGTGCTTTATTTCTAAAGTGAGCCCGTTGAAACGCTGTAACAGCCTAAAGTGAAATATTGTTTCTCATTCAGACATTTCTCGCTGTACAAAGTTTTTCCTTTACGCTTTTAGTAGTCATTGAATAACCTAAATCTCGACAACTTTAATGAGGTTTCTGCTTTTCAAAAGCACTTCTTAGCAACTGATAGAAGATTGGCGCTCGCAAATTTGGCGGAAAAGACGTGGTGATTTGGTGCTAATATCGCGTCGCGAGAAACTTGGCTTTCTTTTGTCTGTGCAGCGTAGTAAAAAACGCTTTGCTCATAGCTGGCGAATTGAGCAATAATTTGGTGTTTGACTGTTTTTGAGACCTCGCTCAAGACAATATAATCTGATAACATATTTTCTACTCCGCAGGCAGTGTAAGTATATCGGCGTCGATTCTTTATATATTGGAGTTACTTCCCTACAAGGGATTGACTAAACCAAAAGCTACAGTGCTACTGATGAGACCAAGGCCAAAACGTGCGTCTACCACTAAAAGCGTTATATCAGACATCATTAAAGGCTTAAAATACGCAATCAGATTATATTGTTGCGATCGAGGCTTCAGAAAGCAATCGAACACATTGAGGTTTTATTCACCGCTCAAATGGTTCGGGTCTTCCACCAATTTGCTGGGAATCGACCGTTCAGAATCAACGAGTAAATAGGGCTTTGATGAACCGAGGTCGAAAGCATTAGCCGTAGACCACTCTGCATCCTTGTAAAAGGGCACCTAGTTGGAAAAACATTGTAGCCAAATGCAAAACAAGCACCACAGCCATGAATAAAACTTTGAGCCTAGTATGGGATTGAACCCGCATTTCGCCCTATTCGGTAGGTCTCGCTAACCGGTACACTTTCCGCACTCGTTCTGCTATCATTCTTTTTGCGACAAGATCATGCATGACGTTTATTATTTTGTACATCACTCAACAATCCTTCAGTCTTAAATGTTCTTATTTCCATTTGCAAAAGCGTTGTTGTACGAGATTGTTGGATTCGACATTGTGGTCCGTGAAGATGGATCACCTGATCTTCTTGAAGTTAATGCGTTGTCGTCGTTATCCATCGAGCATATCCTCATAGTGACAGCCGCCAAAAGAGCACTGTAGACGAGGTTCAGCCATGAATGCCGTTTTTTTTGTTTTTGTCTGGTAACAAATCATATATTATGTCAAGGTTATTCAAATTCCTCTTGTCCGCGATACACTGCTCCTTGTCACTGGTCAAATACTGGAAGCCGCGAAACACTCCAGGTTAACGCATTTTTGCCCAGTCTCCATATTTTACCTCTAATAGTTTCGCTTCTATTTTGTAATACGTAATAGTCACTGGGCTTGGTTTGGTTCCGCTTCTCAACAGGGTATAAGATCGAAAGACGATTTGAAAGTGCTGAAAATATCTAAAGGATCTTACCTAAGTGAGGTGCAGTAATTCCATCTTTCAGACGTTCCCAACTTTCAGAATCACTAGATATAGCATAGTTGTTAAGATATTCCCAAATCGCTATGATAATGAAGTCTCCGACCTGTTATTTTTGGATCAGATGGTGTCCATATTCAAGCAGTACGCAAATCTTCGCTTGTCGACCACTATAAGTGTGCAGAGCCTAAAGCGCGTAATCAACTAAGTTTATTTTATTGCAAGGGCCCGTTTGGCCCAGTGATAAGAGGCACCTTACCTTACATAATTGACCAACGATTCGATTTCATTTCTCACACACATCAAACTTCCAATAATCTGAGCTAGACGTTTTGGCATCAGACTTTTCCAGGAGGATACCAGAACTAGCTTGGTTGATCGTTAGGCTAAATGAGTAATTGTTAAGGTCAGGCAAGTTTTCGATAATGTTCAAAGATGCTTAGTGAAGACGATGTTGGTGCGTCCCATGGTGAACGACCAAATCTGAGAGATTTCTTCTTCTGCCGTTTTTATATACTAAATTTCTTTTCCTTGTGTACTGGTAGTTCTCAAGTGGTAACATTAACAATTTTGAATTTGCTGCACAACATTTCCAGAGCCTGTGGACTCCAACCATATTTCAAAGAAAACGAAGTGGGAAGGAAAATCGAGGAGATAAGTCATCGCTTCAACGGTTATGTGGATATTAAAAGTATAGGTGCACACATTTATTTCGTAAAAGTTGCATATTACGGAAGTTTTTATACCAATATTTTACACCTTCTTTCAGGCCTCTCGTTCCACGGCTTTTTTAGTTTCATGATTTTTGTCGCAAATCGCTATTTCGACAAGGAACCAACATTACAGTATAGACTTACAAGTTTGATAGAGACATGTGTAGGTGCTGTTCGGAACAAAGGTGTACGATCACGGCTTCTACGACGAGAAGAAGTACACGAAGGATTTAGAGGGTGATTTCTTATTTTCTCCGTTCTTATTTCAATTTGGGACGAATTCGTAAGAATAATAATTACTTCGCTTGTCTCGAGTGTTCTTTCACTCAGAGTTCAATATGTCCGATGAATATTTTTTAAGCCAACATGTTATGTGATCTTTTATGAGCACTTGTACAGCCCACCCAATAAGCGTGTTTCGGCCTGGGCAGCTTCGTCAGTTGGGCAGTCCCATCGTCTTTTAGCCAGTCCTCTTGGGGACCTTAACATCTCCTCATACAGTTTGCGCCGACGTACAATTTACATGTGCTGTTATGTGAAATAAACATAGACGGCAGTGTCTTAAACTCGATTGTTTTTGGTTGGTAAATTCGAAACATCATACCGTTCGTACCGAGTATATATCCATAAGACCACGCTCGAAACGATCGGCATAATATTTCGAAATCACTAACCAAGAGCAATCAAGTGTAAAACACTGCCAATCTAGTGACTTATATGACTAGAAGAAACGCGTAAATTGTGTGTAGTCGCCTATTCTATGTACGGGATATAGAGGCCCCCGAGATTATTGGCTAAAAGGCAAAGGGCCTGTCCAACTGACGAGGCTGCCAAGGCCGAAACACGTTTATTAAGCTGTACAAGTGGCTATAAAAGACCACATAGCATGTTGGGTCAAAAATAATTATCAAATAATTACTACTTTTAGAAGTTTGATCATATATCTTGAGTCGCAATATTGAGTTTGGGATGAGATACATTTGAACAGCTGTGGGCCCCTTCACGGAAGAAAAAGGTTGATTGGTAGGTTCCTAAACACTTTCATGAAACGCTAATAAGGGAAGAGAAAGTAATAGCAAAATATACTGTTAATCTAAATAGTTCATCGTCATGATTAAGCTCCTTTCTATAGCAAATTAGTTGTCGTATGACTACTGTGGAAGTAGGCGATACCATTGAACCATAAAATTATTTTTAAAATTTCTACAAAGATATATTTCCATCGGTGGTTGTGTTTCAAGGGAAAAAAGATATACATGCTACCTAATCGAATCTACAAACGCCGCTTGAAGTCCTGTGGACCAATGAAGGTTAGCTTCTATTTTTGTTTTTCAATGCATGGTGGTACTGTCCCGATTAGTTTATTTCAGATTGACTATTAAAATGTGGTTTGCAACGCAGATCGAAATGACAACTAGAACAGCATTATCTTTCCTTAGATCATTCAAAAATCGTCTTATACTTTTTAAGCATGCAAGAAATGGTTAAATGTTTGAGTAATATTCTAATGCTCTTGAGTGATGTTTGTGCAGAGCTCGATCATCACGTCACTTTGAGTAATATTTCACAGGATTTCAGCATTTGCAAGGTATGCGATTTTTCTCGCGCTTTCGTTGCTGTAGATTATGAAAGTGAAACACAGGTTCTATTGTCTAGCTGCTCTTATCTCGGTAGTTTGTTTCATCGAGTAATGAGGACAATTGCACGTTATGAGACTGAGGCTCAAAATTAAACTTATTCTTTTTTTCACTCTCCAACAAAGGATTAAAGCATATTCAAGAATGCTGGATTCTAGGCAAAGCTTTCGATTCCAAGTAGAAGTTTAAGCACATTTCGTCCAAAACGGTGGCACGTAACTACTGTACCTTTTTCCGGGACGATTAGGGCCATTATGAACCTCAGGTGGGCGCGCCCTTTGGACAATCTACAAAGAGTGGTGCTGTTCCAATACAAATTCGTGCTAATAAAGCTCTCACAGGAACACTGTCATCAAAAAGCGATAAAATATCACTGATATAACTCCTGTATGAAAGATTTTGAAAAAATTAACGCTAATGCTGTCAAAAACTTTCCTTCCTCAATTTGAGCGTGTTTTTAGCAGAACACTTGAAATAGAAGGTATAATACATTTTTCGTGCAAAAAAAAAACAGCCAAGGTTTTCTTTAATGAATAAGTTGGCCACTATAGAGGCTGCATGACTACTTGCACAGAACACCTTGTTTCCTTCATACCATCACTATTTATCACCTTCAGTGTACTACGAAATCAACTTACACCATTTCGACAGGCATAGCGCCACGATTGCCATATTAATTACTGAGTGCCTTTTGACATTTAATACGGGTGTAGTTGATACTCAGCATTAGCACCCCATGATCGCTTGCATCGAACGATCTCATAACCGTCCAACGGTGTTCAATCCGAGGGCATCATGCTAAGAGCAGAATTATTCCAAAGCGGAGTGTATAAATTTCTAAACAGTTTTGAAACCGGTCTTCGCCGGCACCCTAATATATAGTGGTTCAGTTGAAAAGAAAGGCGTGTATCATTGATGAGGCGTGATTTGAAGGCCGAAAGGTACGCCTATTACTCGAAGTGTCATAAGACATCTGCAAGGTTTTATATATGATATCAGATCAATCTGAATTCTGAGCAGGGCCCCAAAAGATAAAAGCAGTTGAATAGAAAGGTATTTTATCATGTATTGCATCATGACTCGGCGTCACAGTTACCACACTTAATGAATCAAAGGATGAAAGCTCACATTAAAATGACCTTCTATGCGATACAAAATGTTTTAACCGTTGCAGCAACAAAGTCTTCCAAAATTTTCTTGCCGCAAAGAGACTTTTCTTCTCAATAAACAAAAAATAATGCACTGTGCGTTCCGTTCAGAGAACAAGACATTGCTCCAAATTTAAAACACATATCTCCTTCAGTACCTGAAACTGAATAACCATTCGCTTTAGAAAATTATCGTACATTTTTGAGAACAGATCTTGAGCCTTATAGGAAATTCAAAGACTCAATGAAAGGTTCAAACTGTGCATATACACCTCATTGAAATTTTGTGTGACACATTATGATCGTCGTCTGAATTCAACGTGTGAACTCAACGTTAAGCACTGCACGGTGGAATTTTCTACACGAGTCGAATAACAAAAAAAGCCAGAGCACTTTCATTAGCCGTCGATAAAAGGCGTCTTGTAAAAAGTAGAATTGATTCTCGTATATAATTCAGTAATATCTAATCCACTTAAATGTAGTGAACTGTCATTCATTCAAAAACGGGAAAAGGGAAAGTATTAACATTTCAGTAACTAAATCAATGACAGACTAAAGCTAGTATAGCGAACGAAAAAACAGAATAATATAGCTGGAAATACATCGAAACTCATTACCGAGTCACGAAATGGAATCATTATCATTTTGGCGCTAATAATTGTTCTAGAAGCTTCCAATGGATCTGCATCCATGCTAGTAGGACTGATGCAAATTTCTTCCGTCACAAGCGCCAAATAACAGAGGCCATAACACTGATTTACTGTGTTTATCATTTGACACCAGCATACAAGTCCTCCTACCATGATCTTAAGCAAAATACGCTTGGCAACTTTGAAACACAAGTACTCACTGATTCGAAGAGCTGTGATCAACTATTTAGGCTATCGTAATTGAAACACTACATTAACGTTTACAATTAGTCGACTTCTGTGGCACTCGTGAACCCAATTTTAATTTAGTCTTCGTGAGTACAAGTTCAAAGCTTTCTGCGAGTTTTTCGAGACACTTCTTATTCTTACACAGAGATACTCTGAACTCAGCCACATCAACAGTTGACACTCCTTGGCAATGTATGAATAAATCTAGGAGGTACCAACAGAATTCAACACATTGGTGGGGTAAATACGAAGCACACAATGTGATCTCTGAGCTTGTTGTAAATCTCATCTCTTCACTTTGATTACTCCTGTGGTCTTTCAAACAATGCACGATATCTAGGTAATCCTTTAGTCTATTTTCGCCCATAAAAAGTGAGTACTTTTCTCATAGAATCACACGTTACGACAGAGAGCATGCTCAGATTTCTGACGAATTGAGAGAAAAAGTTTATCTTAATTGTATAATGGAAGAACTTCCGTTATCTGTAGGGAATACTTGATAGGACGCCTTTTGCTGGAAAGACTGCCTATCAGACCGTCAATAGATGTTTGAAAGCTTAAAGCAAACAATAATCTACTTCATTTTTGAAACTGCTTTTTTACAGCGCTGTAGCATTTAAAATAACATTATATTTCACACGTCGGGCATCATCGTGAGAATTTTTGCTATTTATTTAAAGCATTTAAGTCACTTTATCCTGTTGAGATTTTAGAAGAAACTTGCTCTATATCATAGTGCTGAAGCTTTTTATTTTCACTTCACATTGGAAAAAACTGCCACTATGGCTAACTCTAAGCTTTAAGGAGCCTAAGTACAGGCACGAAAAGCATATAAGCGAGTAGAAAAAAACTTTCAGCATTAGAGTCTTCCCTTTTTTCAAGATATTTTGTCAAAAAGAACAAAAAATTATTTCCGACGTCCGCCCTTAGTTCCCGCGCTAATGCAAGACGTCTTTCGCAGCGGTTTTTAGAGTTTAAGTAGTTACCCGATATCTTTAATCGGAAATGTATTTTCCTTTTTGTTGCTTCTAAAGCAAAAAATTGTGATCGTTATTTATACATTCCTCGTCAAAAAAGGTATCTTCTTTAGACTTCTAAAGACCATTCGACTTCTTCAATCTTGAGAATTACAGTATTGTTTTTGTTTTTCAATAACGACCTTTCCATGCGTTGCGACAGCCAAGAGAAGAATGAATTTCGCAGACTTGAGTCAATTTCAACACCTGCTCCTTCTTCGATCTCTTCAGAAGAAAGTGGCTTCTGCATTTATCCTAACTTTTAACACTTATCTAATTGATCAAATTTTAAAATTCTGATATTGTACCTCGTTATTAAATGATCGCATTACTGTGCTCTCAGAGCAAAAATAAAATTATATCTCTCATTTGAACATTTCTAGTTAAAGAAAGCTTTTTCTTTAGATTGAAAGTGGGCAGATAACGAAAATGTGCCCAAAGGAATGCTAAATTTGATATTAAAGATTGCCTTCCACATGTGAATCGTTTATGTGTGGTCTACCGATTGCAACTATCGACCAACTGCATCACATACTCTAGCCCACGTGTGTTTCCTACTGCAATGCAGCAAAGCGGTATTCTCAGGGAAATAAAGGAGTTTCAAAATCGCCTAAACTTGCACTATCGAAGATTACTCATAGTCAAAAGTATGAGTTTTGCCGCTTGAGATAAAAGTGCGATAACGCGCCAAGCATTATCTTATTTCAGGTGCTACATCGCTGTGAGAAGACTTTTATGAAAATGTATACTTAAGAATTTTAGAAATTAAACTTTCTGAATGACAACTAGTTGTTCACTGAAACTCTCTATTTGCCAAAGAATTCTCCTTGAAAAAAAACCCTGCACGATAACGGAAATAATCCTTTAGTGCAAAAAACTGCCGAAACGTGGAATTTCTCAACTAACTTATCTGCACTATAAATAAAAAATTAAATCCCGGCACCAATTTGGACATAATAATCAAGGCATAAAATGATATCTTGGGGCCTTCTTTTAGTAGCAAAATGACATCTAGGCGAAACTAAGAGCAGAAATGCTACCAAAAATTGTATTGGCGTATAAAAACAACTCACATAGTCAATGCAAATTAAAGGATAGCCTACTTTGAGGAAGTTTGTTGCGTGAAGACATGCTGAGTAGAATGACTGTCGGCTGGTGACTTAAAAGCTCAATGTGATAATTTGTTTAGTCACTTTGAATAATCAGAAGGGGTATCAAGAACTTTATAAAATTTTACAGTTTGCAACAAGATCAATCAGTTATAAGATCAATGTCAAAGCTGAGAAAATTTTCCTCTGCATTCCGAAGCAAATATTTTGATATTTACGTCCTCTGCTGTAAAGCCAAACTTAATGGATTCCACCACTGCATTTTTCAAGAAGCAGCGTCTCTCCATTACCGTATAGCAATGCTGTAATAATGGCGTTTTCTCGACTAAGCCAATATGATAACTTCTGCATATCTTACTGCCTACATTATCATTTATCCATAGAAGTCTCTCATGCATGTGAGCGTGCATTATAAATTCGCCTTGTTCGCTTGTAAATAAGGCCTAAATTGGTTGTTGTTTTCGAAGCGAAGTCCTTATCCTTCACTTAATCACGCAAAATCGGCCAGCGCGCCGATGCATTTGGAGCAGAGAGTAAGGCTGTATGACCACTGTGCAGGACGGTAGTCATTCGCAGAAGGCAGTCAAACACGTTAGCAGTATTTCGAGTATTTCGTTGCACTCATATGATTTCCCATATTTTTCAATGAGAATAAGAAGCCAGCTAATTTCCATATCGAGCGAGTATTTCATAAATTTTTGGAGCCAAATGTTGTTAGATCATACAGATAAGTTGAATCAAGCGCAAGAGTATCATTATAGCTCTCACATCGCATTGTTTGATAATTTTTTTTTCTTGTTCTTACCACTTCCTTTATCATCATCCTGTAATTCGCACCTATCGGAGCACTGAAATGTAAAAAGCCACGAGCAACCAAAAATGCATGAAAAGGCTAAGGTAACATGAAAATAATTCGATTAGAAAGCAACATAAAAGCTAGCCATTCCAGTAGCAAGAACAGCACCGGACAGCACACGTTCACTTGAATGCACACTGTCTATGGTAGAAGAGAAAGCGTAAAGTTATGAGGTGGTAACTCAAAAGCAGCCATAATAGCAATTGTGCTCATGTCTGGCATAGTCGCTCATAACGTATTGCAAACAGCTAAAATAGAGCCAGTATAGAAAAAAAAAGATTTTTTGATGACCACTCATTCGGATGTTGGAGGAAGGCGCTTACTGATAGAAGCTGATGTGAATTATTCAAAAGATCAATCTGGTTCTAAGGACTAGTTATTCTCCCTGCAGTCGCGCAAGAGAGCATATGGCGCACTGGTTGAAGGTGCTCTGCGACACACATAATCGATCGATCGGTGGTCAGTCGCATGTACTCCCTTCAAGGCTCATCACATGTTCCATCCTCTCAGAGTTGGTGAATTTAAACTAGACTTGTATGAGAGGATAGCAGCATGGGCTTGGTACAACGGTGAGCTCTGCGAGTCGCTCTTTAGGTAAGATAAGCATTCAACCAATCTTAACGATATTTGACGAAATCGAATAATGATTAGGCCAAAGGTTTTTTCCTCTATGCTTCACAGGCACTTGCGCAGCCCATCCAACACGTGTGCTCCGGCACTGGCAGCGTCGTCAGCTGCGCAGACCTCTTGTCTTTTGGCCAATCCTTGAGCAAGCCAATCAAGCGTGGTCATATGGATATACTCGAAACGAACGGTGTGATATTTCAAATATACCAACCAAGAGCAATTGAGTGTAAAACACTGCCGATCTAGTGATATATAGCACTTGACGGAACGCGTAAATTGTGTGTCGCCGCCTACTCTATATAGGGGGATGTAGAAGCCGCCGAGATTGTTGTCTAAAAGACAGAGGGCCTGCCCAACTGACGAGGCTGCCAAGGCCGAAACACGCTTATTGAGTTGTACACGTGTCCATAAAAGACCTCATAACATGTTAGGCAAAAAATAATTATCAAATAATTACTACTTTTTGAAGTTTGATAGAATATCTTGAATCACAATTCCGGGTTCTAGATACGATACATTTAAACAGCTGTGAGCTCTTTCACGGAAGAGAGAAGGTTTCTAAACACTTCCATGAAATACGCTAATAAGGAAGGAGAAGATAATCGCAAAATATACTGTTAATCTAGATAGTTCATCGTCATGATTAAGCTCCTTTCTATAGCAAATTAGTTGTCGTATGACTACTGTGGAAATCGATACTATTGAACCATAGATTTTATTTATAAAATTTCTACAATGATATATTTCGATCATTGGCTGTGTCTCAGAGAAAAAAAATATACATGTTGCCAAATCGAATCTACAAAGGCCGCTCGAAGTCCTGTGGACCAATGAAGGCTAGCTTCTATTTTTGTTTTTCAAAGCATAGTGGTACTGCCTCGATTAGTTCATTACAGATTGGCTATCAAGATGTGGATCTCAACACAGATCGAAATAACCACAAGAACAGCATCATCTTTCCTCAGATCATTCAAAAATAGTTTTATACTTTTTAAGCATGCGAGAAATGATAAATGTTTGAATAATATTCTAATACTCTTGAGTGATATTCGCGTAGAGCTCGATCACTACTTCACTTTACATTATCTTCACAGGATTTCAGCATTTGTGAGGAACACGATTTCTCTCGCGCTTTCTCGTTGCAGATTATGAAAGTTAAACACAGGTTCTACTGTGTAGTTGTTTTTATTTCGGTAGTTTGCTTCATAGAGTTATGATGATAATTGCACAATATGA
Organism: Parelaphostrongylus tenuis; assembly: GCA_019055375.1. Taxonomy (NCBI): domain Eukaryota; kingdom Metazoa; phylum Nematoda; class Chromadorea; order Rhabditida; family Metastrongylidae; genus Parelaphostrongylus; species Parelaphostrongylus tenuis. The sequence continues at coordinate 125,405 of JAHQIW010000086.1, read as the reverse complement.
AACTGAGCCTCAAACTTGATCTTATTCCCTTTTTCTTACTCCCATCAAAGGATTAATACATATTCAAGGATGCTGATCTATGCACAACTTTCGATCCCAGGCGGAAGTTTAATGCACGCTTCGCCCAGAAAGGTGGCGTGCAACCACTACATCCCTTTGCGAAACGATGAAGGTCAAAATGACCCTCAGGTCGACGCGCCGTTTGGACGGTCTACGAGGAGTGATGCTGTTCCAATACAAACTCGAGCTAATAAAGCTCTCACTAAGACATTGCCATCAAAAAGCGATGAAATACCACTGATAGTACTCTTATATGAATAATTTTCACAAAATTAGCGCTAATGCTGTCCAAAATCTTTCTTTTTTCAAAGTAAACAACCGCGTAATTGCGAAAAGGTTGATATTCCCAGCTGCTGTTGGCATTTCCTCGAATCTTATTGGTATTATTGTTTAATAGATAGCTTGAGAAGTTCTCACTTTAATACTAAGCTTGTTGTTTGTAAATAATCCCACAATACCCTCCGATCAAGAAATAAGGGATGACGTTTTGCAATGATCCAATTTTTCTAATCGAATGCTGTGGTTAGATCTCGATTTTTACAGACTCTTACGCTAAAAATAACTTGAATTATGATTGAAAAAGCTACTATAAAAAGCCTTCTTAGTAATAATTCATAAAAAATTGATTATTCATATTCATTTGCAAAAAAAGAATTTATTTAGAAGAAAATAAAGCCAAACAGTCTTGAAAATTCTTACTTTCGAAAATAATCTCTGTCACATGCAACCGTATTTCAAGAATTGCACTTTTGAGCCGTTGATTTTTTTTTTCTACAAAATACCTATTTCACTAGAGTGTCAGTTTTTATTCGATAGCTGTGATCAAATGAATTTGAACTTTATATTTTGTTTCTAGCTTGTATCTTGCTTCGTAGCAATCGAAATAAAAATTTGTTTCGCAATTGACGATTTTTCGCTCGGTAAATCTTTCTCATAAACAGTTAATAACTATTCGATAGTGCAAATCACTGCAATTACAAGGACAAGTTCATTTTCGTAGAGGACTTCTTGGAGAGCTTAGCAGTCACAAGAATATTGGTTTTCGCACTCCAAAGGGTGGGATTTCGCGACATTGGTCTCAAATCACCGTGCATTTAACCATATATCATCTAACTGCTTAACATAACTCCTTCTAGCTGCAACAGTACAATAAGGAGTTATTTTCAAAGACAAAATTTTAAGGAAATGGTCGAGATTTAAGCTATCGAAAAATTATGAGAAGTCCGGCGAAAAAATTTGTTGGGCTAGAAATACTTGAGTGTGAAAGATATTTTTATTTCTAGTGTTAGAGCCTATCAAGGAAGCCATTACAAAACTGAAGCATGCCATCAAGTTTTTCGAGATCTGAGCTATCGAATGGCGGCAACATCTTTAAATAAAGTCAGAAAGAGCGCTCTCTCCATGTGGTCACACTAGAATGCGTCCTTCGATAATTATTCAAATCTGCGAAATCTAATCTTCTTTTGACTATTACAGCACTCCAAAAAGTTTTTTCCAGTAAACAAATGCATTGTCTGAATTGCTAAGACTCTCCCTATCCAATGATTATCAACTGCTTACGAAAAAACCTTTATCCGGCGAGAACTACTTGAATGTGAAACAAGATACTTCTAACTGCTAAAGCGAAGAAAACAGGCCGTTGAAAGAATAACATACGTCACTCAAATTCACTAGATTTTAGCTATCGAATGACTATCAAAATATTTTACATAGCAAAAATTTATTGATACCAACTGAATCAAAGATGGTGGAGGTGACAAGGCGAAATCGGTACACCTTCATCCTTCTTCCCATACCACAACTATGAATAAAATACTGGAACGAAACTGCGCATTGATCCGAGATATGGGAATGTAAACTGCACTATTAATCAAAAAGAATTAGGAAATTTCGATGAAGTAAGAACGCATGCAATCAGCAACACTATTTTTGTGGAACTACTCATTGTTTTCCAACTAGTGTGATTACTTTATAGATAAAGCATAGGAAAAACCATAGAAAATAGAGATGCTCGATAAAGGCTCTGAATTTAGTATAAATATTTGGTTTTTTTCTTCAAAAATGTGGAACATATTTGGAGCATTTACATCATTTTTAATGAAAATAGCTGTACTGAAGTTTTCTATTATATTTGACAATTTATTGCTACAGAAATCCCATTCGTTGGCGGAAAAAGGGTAAATTTCACTATAAAACTACCATATTGGCTTTGGAAAGCGTCAGCAACCTCTCTTCGTGGGCGTCCGAACCGCCCACCAGCCGAAAATGGCGCCGTCCGCACAGGGATTTCAACAAGGTTGCAAATCTGCTACCTCTCGCAAGCAAATACTAACGGGTTTGGTGTGCTAAACACTTGTCGCTATTAACCCAGCTGAGCTGGCAGGTATTATATATATATATATATATATATATATATATGTCTATATATACATACATATCTATATATACCATATTATTATATATATTATATTATTACGTATCATATTAAATTTAGATTTATCAACGATTTTTCATAAATTTGCTCTTCAACTTTTTCAAATTTGACTATCTTACTGCGATGTTCGAAAACTGTGTCCCGTGTGTGTCATGAAGAAATACAGCATTTTACGAAGCTCATTTCAATCTCAAATAATCTGGGGAAATCCTCGACCTTTCCTACGACATTAATAAATCGAGTGACTATTGGGAAATAAGATGGTGGTTATATCGCGAGATATTCTGGGGGTACGGAATTCCTGCTTCGATGTTCCTGAAGTGTATTACGTGTGTATCACCAAGAGCACAGTAGAACACGGGCTTCATTTTCATCTCAAATAATCTAGAAAAATTATTCGACACTGTTTACAGTACTAGTAAATCGAGTATATCGACAAACTGTTGGAAAAGAAAATTTGACCATCAAATTGTGCTGTTCGAAAATCGTGATCTGTGGACGTCATGGGGAAATACAGTATTACTGTGACCCTCCTTGAATCTCAAAATATCTGGAAATAATGCTTGACACTGCTCACGGCACTAATAAACCGATAGACACAAAAGAAATCTGGCCATTACACTGTATTGTCTTCAGACTGCGCCTCTTGTGCGTCATTAGGAAACAGTACTCCACGACCTCATTTTGATCTCAGATAATTTGAAAAATGCCTGGCACTAGTTGCAGCCCCAATGGTTCGGTAGAGTGCAGAAAAGAAAATTTTATCATCATACCGTGCTGCTAGAGAACTGTGCCCTGTGTGCGCCATGAAGAAACACAGTATTTCACAGAGCTCATTTTAATCCTTAGATAATATGAAAAAAATACCTCACACTACTTAAGGCTCCAACGAGCCTATAGACTGTTAGAAAGGGAAATTTGACGACAATGATGTGCTGCTTGCAAACTGTGTCTTATGCGTGTCACGAAGAAAAGCAGTATTTCATAGAGCTCAGTCTAATCTTAAATAATGTGAAAAAAAAGTCTGACACTACTTACGGTTACAGTGAGTCGATAGAATCGATAGACTGTTCACCTGCATCACCTGTCGCACCATCGATCATGCGATGAGTCGAGCGGGTGCAACATCACTTCCATTTCTTCCCATCTTGTGCAAGGGTAGTGCAGTAATTCCTTCTCACTTTAAAGAAAAGCAGCATAGCTTTCTCATAAGCTTTTCATGAATAAATCAAAAAATTGGGTCGGAGACCTTCCTGTGGAACCCTCGATATACGGAAGAGTTCAGTAGGCAACGGCTCTCGTCCATCGGTTGCCGCTGAAGTTCATTACGTGTTCGGCACACATTTCTCGATAACCTGCTATGTTGAACGGCACCCTTGACCCTAAATTGATTGCGTAGGTCACAACTTCGTATTCTCTTACCCATTTGAGAGACATGGGATACTAATAGTGTCGAGCTCTCGACTGAGCGTTCAATAAAGCTAGGTGATCTTCCAAATCTTTCCAGGCTCTGAAGGGGACGAAACCGAAGAAGAATCAGCGTTAGAATAAACTGTTTTATGAAAACTTTTCTTTGCTTTAATGAGAGAAAAGTAAAAGACTTATTAAGTGTGGGTTTTAATTTCTCTAAAAAAAGGTCTGAAAAAGGAATTTTGATATAAAGTAACTTTTCGTCGTGTTCAAATAACATGATTAGTTTACTAAACAAGATAAACAAGATAAAGCAACACAGGCAAGATAAACAGCCTTCTGTCACACGAGCTCGAAAGTTGATTACAATTAATTAAATGAATCTCCTTGACCTAATGGATCAATTGCCTCAACGAAAGGCGAAAATATGTAACTGTTGTCAAAAATAATAGTGTCAGTGCTGATACTATCTATTAAATCCAAATTGAACTAAGCATATTGCTCCATCTAGTCGCAATCTCGCCATAATTGTACTGTTGGTGGATCATTTATGAAGGGATAATTTTAATGAGAAGTATGGGGACAATATAGAAACGAAACTTACAGTCAGAACGAATACATGATAACGAGGCGCTCGGAATCCTACAACTCCAGTGAATACTGGATCAGTATCAAATCCCCAGCGACAGTGAAGATACTAATCAGGCCGGTATGGCATCATGAAATCATACAGAAACTGCAACCGATCTTTGTACCGATTTTTTCCCTAAAATTCACTGATTATCTGGAATTATCGGGTCCCAAATGGAGAAAAGAGGGTAGTATGGAAGAATATGCAAATTTGCTGGCGGATGAATTATTCGAAAAAAAGGAGTCCATTGATAAACGAAGGTCCGTCCGCTCATATCATCTATGAAAATCAAGTGGAAAATATCCGTAAAATGTAAAGTGTAACCTGACCTATATGGTCTTGCTGTTTCCACAGATGTGAATCCTTAAGAGTTTTCATAAGATCCATTTGAATAGTCCTGGCTGTCCACATTTCATGGAAGCAGAGTTAAGATGACGTTTACCGCGAAAACAAACATCAGCCTGCATTGCATCCTTGGAAGATTCCACAGCGCAACAGATGGTAACTATGCTGTATATTCATTGGAATCTGAACTTGCCTGCCTCTACAATCCCATAGCTCACCGAAAGCATATTTTCAATTATGGATCAGAATCGGTTCTTGTCATCGAATATTGCTCCAAGACCTCGAATCCTAATGATTTCAAACTACTCGCTAGACGTAGTAGAAATCAGATGTGTTCCAAGCATTAGTTTTTTATCCTGCAATAATGTAATGAACGATAAAGGATAAAGCTTTCGGCGTTGATCAATACTGAGGATGCACCGTGCATTACCTTCACTTTTAACTTCGTTTGAGGTGACATATCTGGCCTTTCCAATGACCCACGGTGGCCTCCCGCTGTATTGAGTCAAGGCTGCTTATTTTCCCAGACAAGTCGAGACCCGCCTAATACTAATTTACCACCTCAGAAAGGATGGAAGGCTTGGTGGGCCGTGAGTGCGAGATCGAATCACACACCTCGTGTGCGACGCAGAGCACCTCTAACCACAGCGCCAGATGAGCTCTTAATGATGTATTATCCATGTAATAAATGTAATAAAATGTATCAATAATGCTCCTATATCGCAGAGTCATACTTAATTTTGTAGAAAATATCTTCGACCAGCAGATAAAGGAAAGCAGATGAAAAACTACAGACTTGGTGAAAGGCTGATCCTTATAATAATGTTTCAAACAAAATCCTTACCTCAATATAGTATTGTGGCATTGCTTCTGAGTATCCGGTCGCTGTACGCAGCGGCATTTCACCACTTCAGCAAGGCCACAAAAACTAGAGAATTTAATGTTATTTGTCAAATTGTTTAGATTTGAACGATTATCGTTGAAAACGAGCTAGACAAGTGTTAAAGAAATGCATCTATTCAAGAGTGTTTCTGTTTGAAAAACAACACTGGCTCGTTGTCTCCAAAATGCTTCATCGCCTCAACGTGGCTGGGGTTGTTCCTGGGTGTCGGACTGCGAAACACAGCGGGGTTTCACCGCCTCCCCCAACAGGGCCAATAAAGCTGAGAAGGAGTCCAATGTTCCCATTAGCAAAGCGCAGCGAGGAAATCCTACGAGGAATGACCATCGTCTTGGTAGCTTCTAGTAAAAAGATAGTTCTCCCTCTGATCCACAAGGATCAACGACCACTGGCGAGATGAGGACCCGAGCGGGGTCCTCACTAGGATGAACTCGGGACCCCAGGGAACAAAAACCGGCTAAACCTACAAGAAAATTCCTGCCGTAATACTCTGCACATTGGGTGCTCCCGTCTACGACGTCAGGCGATGAGTCGACTGATAAAAGTTGACTCGCGTTCAAGTTAACGCTACTGGTAAAGAACAAAACAAACACGCCCACGACTCGCGATGAAGTCTCATACTTACTTGGCACCTATAACGTCACGACAGTCTCCTTAAACGCCGACCTTTACGCACATCTTGAAGTCGCTGCTCACACTAACCACGTGTGATCGCCCTACAAGAAAAGAAGATGAGGAAAACCAACGTAAGGCAATTAGATGACAGAACGATGTATCCGTCACGAAATGTCGGCGGCTTTGCCGTACAACCTCACGTCCGCCATCTAATCATTTCGCACGAAGTCCTATTACGGCACTTGGCTGTCCTTCTCCTCCAACTTTTGCATGAAAAATGTAGTATTATCAGCTGTTACTCACCAGGTTCTACAGCTGGTGAGAGCTAAACTAACGCATTTTACAAGATGGATGAAACTATCAGCAGCGGAGAGCTTCTATAAATTCGTAGATGCAGGTTTTGACTCCAGATTAGCAATGGCCAGCGAAAATAATTACAGGATAGAGAAATACGGAATGAGAGAACGAAACGAGAACAGAGACCGTCTTGTACGGCTTCTGTTCGCTGCACGTCCCTTCCATGACAATTCATTTTCGAGAAGAGAGAAGACCGGCGATGGACATGCGAGTTCTTTGATATAACAGCACAACACATATGGAAATCGATCACCAACATAGAATTGGTGCCTCTATGACATCTCAGTAATACCAGCATTCTCCACGGATTTAATCACAGCCTCTTAGGCAAAGATTCGAATCAGCCATAATCTGGGATGAGGTGTTGTCATCGCTCAAGAAAAACAGAAGAGTCGTGTACAGCGAGTATGTTCACAAGAAATCCTCTATTCATACGACTTCCAAATACACGAAGGCCCAACTGAAGATCATGAGCTGCTTCTCGATAGACTTCAGACTTGTCTCAAACTAACATCAGCTCCCCAATCGAAAGTTCTGATCGCTCTCCACTACTACCATGGAGTTGCGAGAAAAGAGAAGGAAACCAAAGCTTATACTTCAGAAACACACCTAACTAGGCCGATAATCAATGTCAGGTCTAGAAGATCCTTGCTGGAGTATCTAAATCGGTACAAACAAAAAAGTTATTAGGAGCAGCACAAAAAAATCTAGTCTGACGAAACGCGCTTGGGATCTCTTCAACTATTACGTTCCGCTATCCGCCCTAATGAATGAAGATGGAATCATCGTAATCCACTCGACGTGATATGTGATATGAGATTACGTACTTACTTACTTAGATACTTGAGTGGTCTGTCTTCACTAATTGTGCAGACCCCAGCACATAATCCAAATGGTATATTGCTGGTCGTGCCTATGATAAGCCTTGGTTTCCTGACGTAACCTTGCAAGGGCTTCTTCAGGTCTTCATAACGTCGTTTCCAAGGATGGATTTCGACGACGGATCCTCGGCCGGGGTTCCTACTAACTGATTCGGAGGTGGTGTTAGACCGAAATCAAAAGCATAGATAGAAGTTAAACAGACCGCTCATGGATGATCAAGAAGTTGAAATCCGATATGTATCAATAACGGGGAAGTTCTATACCTATTCTTCTTGCTCCACAATCTCAGTCTCCGACTTCGAAATTTCCTCGCTGGTCAGGAACCATCCAAAACTCTAGGCTCTATAGCTTGTGTTGGAATTAAAAGCATGAAGGAAAGTACAGCTTCAGGACCTGACGACTTCATTGGCGATTTCCGTAGAGCTGATAGCCACATTCTGCATGTACTTCTTGTGAGATATATAACGTCGTATTTTCGAAAGGAAAAAATCAAATAAAAAATCGAAATTAGAATCAAAAAGTCATTTTTCAAACAATCAAAGAGAAAAAATCAAAAAAGGAAGAGGTTAAGTAAGCCTGGAGGCACGGGACAGAACTATCGACCATCGATTCATAGACTACACTTGGGTAGCAGAGCACTTCAAGCCACTGCACCACACGCGCTCCTTGGTACAAAAGTACCAATATGGGAGGAGGAAAGATATTGGGTAGTTTCATAAGTACTGGTACGAGAGCAACAGACCCCAGATTTATTAACCAGGAGTAACTGAAACTGCATGGTTTCGGTATCGCTCTATCGCGCATTTTCTTCCAAACATTTTGGTCTACAACTTGCTTATGCTTGTTTCAAGATGGAGCTGCTGTCGTAGAAACAAATTCTCTGGCTACTTACACACGAAGAGCGCATAGGGAAAATGCTAGTGAAGCGGAGCGCAGGATTGACGGAGCTTCTTATGGATGGTCCGAGCGCGACTGATGCTCTCGACGGTTCCCTTCATCCTTCAATTTCGCCAGCCACTTCTAGTCGTCCTTTCTCCTAACCGTATTATCGCCCACTTCGAAAATATTCTACCCCGCTTGACTAACATTTTCTCCTATGCGTCATCAGATCATAAGCAGTAGGCGAATTTGATGTCAAAATAGCTCCACCAGAACGCAAGTATAGGCAAGCGGTAAAGCAAAATATTAACAAGAAAATGCGCAAGTGAACAACACCAAAATCATGTAATTTTAATTACATCTGCTTAGTAAATTTGGCGGCTATTGCTGCAGGCGAAGAGCTAATGTATTCGCGAATGAAACCTGTAGGATTAGTAAAGTATTCTTCGTGTTATTTATAGAAGCGGTTCAATAGCTAATGTTACGAAACCTCTCAATCAAAGAGTTGATGAGCCATTTGAAAGGAAAAAGCCACAATCCTATAGGATCTGATAATCATCTACTTGGACTCACTGTATTTTAATTGATCCGCACCACAATTTATATTCACTGGGCGAATTTCACTAGTTTGGTATTCTATTCGTTTTTCGTCTACTTCATGAACGTTGCAGAATACTGGCTCAACACGGCTCCTCACAATAGCAAGGCAGCCAGGCTGGAAAATCCGTTATTGATAATTACAAAATGTTGAGTGGGATCGACCCTGCGCCTGGTTGCGACGAGCATCACAAGCATCGGCCATAGCCTCCTTTCTTCATTTGAAAAATATATAGAAGATCTGAAACATTACATGTACATCTTGATAGTCCTGAACGTTTTCAAGCGCTCTCTGATCATGGCGTAACCCCAACGGGGCTAATTATCCATGAATGTTGGGTGGTATGAAAAACATTCGACCCAAGGCGAGAGTCAAACCCGCCCCCCATAGCGCGGGGGACGCCATGCTACTACTGAACCACAGAATCAAACGCTGTTTTACTCCCGTACTCCGATATATCCTATCGTAGGTGTCACTAACCACCATTTAATGGTTTTTGTGTCTGATGTGGTTCCTAATAGTGTTAATAGAATATAACAAAGAAAGAGGGTGGCAAAAGTGTGGTGACACAGGGGGTGCAGTGGTCAGCACGTGACCTTGACTAAATAGGTGAAACACGCCGGTTCGACTCCCTGCAAAGGACAAATTTTTGTCAGCCACTCAATATTAGAAGATGCAAACTTAGAAGTCGTGAAACGGCTAAAAAGCAGTAGAAACAAAGGGGCCCTAAGGGCCGTAAAACGTAATTCTTATGTAAAGTTTCGATGATCAACACTGTTTTTTGTCGACTTCACGTTCAACTGGAGCGCAAATCTCTCACACAAGACACCTAGATGGTGAGAAATCGCTTAGTATGAGTCGACTTCTTATAACAAAGCAATGGTATTCATCATTTCAAGCAGCAAATCGACAAGGGCACACTTGTCAGCAGTCCAGAGGGAGAAGGGGAGGGGGGAGGGAGGGACTAGGCCCATGACAACGAAGCCATACTTCGGACAGAAATAAAAAGAAAAGAAAAAACAACGAAACAAATTCGCAAAGACGAGATCCCGACTACCAAGTGAACATCCCCTCAGAAATTTTTCTATAACGCGCACGACTATGATACTGCGTTTGCAATGCAACCAGGTACACCTTAAAACACAACCACTTGATGGTGGTGGAGGGTATGGCCGACTGGTTGGTGTGCAAACTATTTAGAAGCACGATTGTGGTTCGATTCCCAATTTTTCTTTTGTGATTTTATAGCGTTTGTTAGCTGGCTTTGCTATTCCTACAGGTTCCTCACAAAAATTTTATGGGCCTTCTAAACAGTTCTAACACTCGAGCTTTAAACACCAAATTTACTAACCAGCAGTAATTAGAAGTTTATGATTTTGGTGTCGTTCAAATCCGCATTCTCTTGTGAACATTTTGATATACAACTTGCTGTACTTGAGTTGAGATGGAGCTGTCGTGGAGACAATTTCGCTCGCTATTCATGCATGAATGGTGCATACGAGGAAATGCTAGTGAAACGGCGCACAAGATTCATGGAGCTTCCAGTGAACAGCCTAACAGCGACTGATCTTCCAGACTGTTCCTCCAGCTTTGACGTCCATGAATCACTCCGTGGCCGTTCCTTCTGCAATCGTATCATTACCTCAAACATCATTAACCTTGCGCGTCGCTTCATTAGCAACTTTTTTCAGGTGTCATTGTGCATGAATAGCTAGCGAATTTGTACCCAAGACAGATCCATCTGAAAGCAGATATAAGCGAGAAGCATACCAAAATGTTCACAAGAAAATGCGCAGCTGAGAGATACCAAAATCATGCAATTTCGATTACTTCTGGTTAAATAAAATGTGTCGCTTGCTTCACTAGCGCCAAAATTTATGGAACAACCTAATGAAAAGGGATTGCTATGAAAATAAATGCTGCCGACTATGAAGCGACAAGAAAGAAGTCTTTTTTTACTTCAACAGATCAAGAAAAGATATTGTGATCACTCCAAAACAGCACAAATGAAAAGTCAACAAAGAAGCTATCTGGCTCCTAAAAGGTTCTGTTCAAGAAATTCTGTTGATGGTAAATCATACTTTTGTTGCTTTGAATAAAACTGGACAATTTTGACAAAATATCGTTCTTTATCATTACAAAATGTCAGCATTGCTAGCTCAATATAGAGAACGTATCTTAGTTCTCAACACTTAACGTGTTCGTGATTAATCCATCACCAGAAACTAGATGGAATTTAATCGAGCAGAAAAGAGCACTACGATTTTCACTCGTAAGGCACGGTGCGAATACCATAGCCCACTGCACCCTCCAGAAATTTTTGCTGGACAGTTGATTGTGTCCCCTTTGATCTGTGATTCTCCCTCACTATTTCTTTTTTGGGAGATGAGCTATACAATGGTTGTCTCAAAGAATTCCTCCCTGAGTCCTGTTTTTTCGAGTCGAACGGGAAACATGCACTTAACGGCTATAAGGCTATAAGTATAGCGCTACACTCCAGCCGCCCATTCAGAATGCACGTTATTGGGTTAATCCTCACAACTGAAGTGTCCGACACGTTAGTGATTAAAAACCAAACTATGTGTCATCGACTTCGGGTCTGAGTCGGATAATCAACGACAGTAGGTAAGAACAGAACAACTGACTGTATGATGCAAATAAATACCTCATAAGCGATAATGTTTACGGGAAAAGCATTAGAGCTCTTGGTAATTATCGATCCTGTCCGAGGTGCAATGCTTCTGGCATCATTCATGGCATCGTTCAAGGTGATCTTATTCACATCTGGCCATTACAACGTTGTGCATGAACCTAACAGTATATAAGCCCATTCAGTAACTTCAGAGCCAAGTCTGGCATCAACCCACGATTCCAAAGTAACGAATAGTTTGATAAGCTTGGAGAGCGGGATCGAACCAGCGACCATCAGTCGATGAACCATTCAGGTGTCGCAGTGCACCTCCAACCACTGCGCCACATCGCTATGGCGCTTATTGATATATAACATAATCAGGGCAAAATACGCCAAGTTTTAGCCTACAACTTCTCGAAGCAGAAATGAAACGTAGGACATAAGCAAGAAGCTGTCCTACAACTAGAAACGGTCGCTATGCGATCGCACAGTTGTCACCTGCTCTCTTGTTATGTCACCTTTATGTGTTCATGTCACTTACTACTGCATGATATGATTGAATGCAAATCTGGCTAACACAATGTCGCCGTGATCTGCATACGTATCAAGTAAATAAGTGGGAAATTCCGTTGATTAAAGTAAAATCCACTAAAATCCTTGGAATTCTACAAACATGCTCAGTCCTTCCACCGATGCTGATTCTAACCCTACTACACGGATGTTAATGTGACCTCGGTAGCCAATTTGTCTAAAAATCCTACAATTCATATTATACCTCTTCGAGGCGTGAGTGGTGCAGCGGATGGAAGCGCCGTGCGCCGCACACGCCGCAAAGAGGTACGATATCCACGATCATGGCTCACCAAGCCTTCTATCCCACGGAGTAGGAAAATTGGTATCGGACTTGTCTGCGAGGACAGCAGTACTGACATGATATCTCGGTAGGCCACCGAAAGTCATTTATAATGGCCAGAAATATGCATTCAATGACCTCAAGCGATACTTAATGAAGTCGAATTTATGGCGCATCCCTCACAGATTCATCAACGCTAAACGCCTTATTTCGATTTACTAATGCATCTCTAATTAGCCTTCCAGAACCATGGACCCGAACCTCTGCGTCTCTAGCCCCAGCGCCTTGCGTGTAACAACGGAGTCTAACTCAAGTGTGTCCATGTTAGACGCAACACGCTGAGGGTTAAATACGGAGAGAGCCAGGTCCATGGTCACAAAAAGATTAACTGGTTTCTAAGGAACTATAAGCTGAAATTTTGTAGAATTTTTGAAAAACAAGAGAACATGTGTTAGCCAATGAACTAACGATTGACCACACAAGGAATGCCGCTCCTGTATTGACCTTTTCAAAACGAAGGCTCTTTTCGCTGTACCCTTAGACTCCTAAAAGGCATACAAAAACTTGAACCTCGTGTACTCCAATAGAGTACTTGGTCTTCGAAATTCTTTCCTTACGCGCTTTAGCAGCGAAATATTAATACGTTCATCTTTTGACGAGCAGGTGTCGTCAGCTAGAATTTGTCGATGACTTTTCAAAAGATTTATCCCCCCCCCCCCCTCGAAAAAACGAGATTTCTGCCTTAAACGACTATCATAAGACTAACAAAGAGCCACCTACAGACCAATTCGAGCAAAAAAACAATGCTCGCCAAGGGTGAAACGTAATTTTTCTTTCGCTGCTGCGGCGCAATACGAGGCTTTTCCAAAAACCAAGCACACTATTAAAATCGTCGTTTTTCAACCTGGTAATTGACTAATAAAAGTCTCAATTAAATGCTCTGTGCAGCGAAAAATGCAAGGAAGTACGTGCACAATCACATGAATGCGCGCTGCCCCAAAAGTTTAACCACATCTCCTGAACTGCATTTATAAAACATATCTGCACAATGACATTAGCATTTCTGAATGGCAGGCGACATCTGAACCGATAGCCATTCAAAGCAGTAGCTTCGAAGCTCAGTAAATTTGAACTTGACCCAGAGCAAAACGAAACATTTGAAAAATTACCTGCAGGAATTTAGCACTACTGATAGCTTATGACTGGCAAATACTAAGTTTCAGATAACACAAGTGATGATTAAGCAGTGCTAACGGTAGGCTAATTCAACACCATTGGTTGTTTCATTTTCATTTCGAGGGAAGGAAGATAGGAAAGAAGAGAAGGAGGGATGGAGGAAGGGAGGAGGAGAGGGAGAGCTAGTGATGTCCGCTGCTGCGTAACAAGCTGGTTCAACCTCCAACCTAAAACTCTTTTGCAGTCACCTGGAAACGCCCTACCCTGGCGATCACCAAAACTGCATGGATATCTGCAATTACCACAAGTTATTCTTCCTCACTACGATATCTAACAGAAAAGTAGCCGCTTTCCTTGCAATATACATTATTGGACACGTAGCCATGAGTCTATATTCACCTGAAAGAGCTTGTCATAAAAGATCAATACAGGTAAATTACTCACTTTTTGCTCGATCTTCTGTTTGTTGTGCTGCTTCTATCAGCGTAGAAACCTCGCGTGGTCCAGACGCTCGTTCGAACTCCAACCTGTAAGAAAACATAATTAGATGTTGTCAAGCTCTGATGAAGCGAAACGAAACTCCTATTGTCGGAAGTTTCGTCAACAGCAACATGGTCAACTGATATATTCAGAAAAAAAACCTCTCATCATAATAGCATTAAGAGCACGTGTGGCGCAGTGGTTAGAGGTTTTCTGCAACACATGAGTGGTCCACCAATCGATGATCCTAGCCCGCACTGAGAACTCATTGAGTCTTCCACTCCTCCTGGGCCCGTGTACACTGATGTAAGACTTGTATGGGAGGATTGCTAAATTGACATGAAACGTCGGTAAACCACCGTGAATCGTTCTGAACTCTAGACATAAGCATTTGTTCACCTCTAATGGCGCTACGAATGGAATCAAATACATGATGCATTCCTCATAGCCGAGAGCCTTATTCTTTGATGGCGTTGTCATTGAATCATTTTGGTCTTATGTTTCTCAAAGTGGTAAAGAGTTGTTCATCAGTCAAGTGCTTAGCGGGAATATCGCTCAACAAAGTAATAAATAGAAAACATTTGAACCTAAGATAATCAGGGGGTTTTCGACAACCCTTTCCCATTTGAGAACACGTCCAACGTTTGTGATTGAAATGAACAAATGTCGAATTAATGATGAATTAGTGACGAGTGTCTTCTGCCGCCGTGCATCGGGAATTCGGTTTCTGGTTCGATCTCCAGGCACAACGGTTCACTGTAGCTTTTTTGTTTTTTGTCGCTTTATTTCCAATAGAATATGTGCAAATGACTGACATATCATATCTCATATGACTGCATCATTACATACGATTGCTTTATCAACTAATTATAGTTATGCCATGAATTACGTTTTGTATGAGAAAGTAGTGAAATAGTGGACAACTTAGCGAATTCTTATAGTAATTATGTTATAAAAGAACCATCAATACTAACTGACACTAGAAATCAACAAAAAAAAGCACTACAGTGAAGGGTCGTGTGAGGAGAGCGGACCAGCAATCTTCTTCCCCATGGACGTTAGGCAGCACAAGGCACTCGTCACTTCGGGCTGTTCTTCGCAGAGTCGCTGCGCGCCGGACGGGAAGGAAACGGACTCGTCTCGTGGGTCTGCGTTCCCCGGTTTGTTGATGCGTTTGCTGATGATTGCAAAAGCGGGCTGGGGAAAGGTTCCAACCAGGAACTCACTTTCTTATTCCCTGCGTCACTAAGCACTTGATTACCTCCCCCTACTAATGACATCTGGACAGCTTGAGCCACGAGAGCAGGCACTATTAAGTTCAAAAAAAAACGTCGAAAGGAAAACACTCACCCTCTGAGCAGCCATTCCAAGGTCGGACATCCCGTTGCTACGTGGAACAGTTGGATGTACAGATGCAATACTTAGAAGATTACATAAAATAAGAAGCATCTCCTAAAGAGTTTCGACGACGACGACGAATGCGACGATCTGAATCAAGAAATCGAACGAACTGATGAGAGTTACACTCGTTTTTCGCTGAAACATCGACCACTAGAAATAGAAAATGAAGACTCTGACGATGATAGTTGACATAGGCACTGATGGTGATCAATCAGACATAAAACGACAACGATAAGAGCGTTTAGAATTATATAAATAATAATGCTGTTGACGTATACGAAAAGGCATCGAATCTCGGAGGGAGGATTGAACCCGCTTTCACCTCTTTCAGGGACACGCGCTAACCACTGCACTACAAGGGCTATCTGGTGAGTAAATTTGACGATTATTGCTCCACATGACGATCAAATAGGTCCGTGAGGAAGACCTCAAAGAACAGCAACGAAGTCTTGATGTTATATACGATAGCGCATAAATAGCTAAGGCTACGAGACCTCTTAGTCAAAGAGTTGACAGGCCGATTGAAAGAGAAAAACCGACGACCCTATGGGATCTAATGATCATTTACTTTGACTAACTCTGCTTGTCGATTCGCATCACCATTTCACAAAGCGAATTTTAGTACTTTAGTATTCAATTCGTTTTTCGTCTTCATCATGGACGTTGCAGGATAATGGCCGAACACGTCTCCTTACCATCTCAAGGCTACCTAGGCTGAGGGCCTTCGTTATTGATCACCGGAGAGTACTGAGTGGGATCAACCTCGCGCCTATTTGCGACGAGAATCACAACCAGTCGGCCACAACCTCAAAAAAAATGAATGTTCGAAATTCTACATGTTCATTTCGATAGCCCTCGAGATTTTCAAGAGATCTCTCTGAGCAAGACGTAACTCCGACGCGCTAATTTATCTAGAAATGTTGAATGATATGCACAAAAATCCCACCCAAGGAGGAAGTCGAACCCAAGCGTTCCACCCATACCGCCGGGTATGGGTGCGTGCTACCACTGCACCACAGAGTTAACCGTCGTTGTACTCATGTCCTCCAGCATATCCTATCGCAGCCGTCAGCGACCAAGCGTTAATGATTGTGCCCTCTGATGAAGTTGCTAATAGCTGCGACGGATTATAACAAAGAGTGGGTGGAGAAGTGGTGGTGAGATCGGCCGGCTACATGGGTGGGACTCGCGAGTTCGACTCCCGGCACAGGTCAAATTTTTGCGCGCCACTCAGCATTCTCAGGTGTAGATTTCGAAGGCATGAGACGGCTAAAAGGCAGTAAAAAAAGAGATCTTAAGGACTGTAAGAGATAAGTCTTATGTAAACATTCAGTGGTCAGCAGGGTTATTTGTCGACTCTACGCTCAATTGGGATGTAAATCTTTCACAAAAAGACACCCCAACGATAGTAAATCGCCTAGTATCCAGTCGATTCTCCGTAGCAAAGCATTGGTATTCACCATTCCAGGCGAAAAATCGATAAGGGCCAGTTTTCAAGACTCGAGAGGGGGAGAGGGGGGATTAAGCTGGTCACAAAGAGGCCCTCCTCCAGACAGAAATGAGAGGAAAAGGAAAAAGAAGAAAAAAAAAGGAAAAAAAATTCCATAGAAAAAACCTCCGACGACTAGATAAACATCCCCTCAGAAATTTCCTAAAAATACGCGCCACTATGATAGCGCGTCTGCAGTTCACCCAGGCACACGCTAAAATACGAACACGTAATGATGGTGGGAAGGTATTGCCGGCCGGTTAGTGATGCAGATTATGACGAATCATGACTCTGGTTCAATCCCCAACTTTCCTTTTGAGAATTTTGTAGTTTTTGCTAGTTGGCTTTGCTATTCCTACAGGTTTTGTTCACGAAAGCATTAGTTTTTCTCATACATTTTGACACACTGGAGCTATAAACAACAATTTACTACCGAATAACTAAAATTCTATGGGTTTAGTGCCATTCAATTGTGCATTTTCTTGTAAACATTTTAACATATAAGCTGTCTATACTTGCTTTGAGATGAAAATGTTGTGAGTAGAAATTCGCTTGCTACTCATGCACGAATGGCACGTAGGGAACAATGCTAGTAAAGCGGCGTACAAGATTACTATAGCTTGAGGCGGTGATGTGGTTGCAAAAAGGACGTTTAGGATTTGATTTGCAAAGTTCAAAGCTGGCGGAACAATCTGGAAGATCGGTCGCTCTTGGACTGTCCACAGGAAGCTCCATTAATCTTGTGCACGGCTTTACTAACACTTTTACCTACGCGACATTCATGCATGAGTAGCAAGCGAATTTGTTCCCATGACAGCTCCATCTTAAAGCAAGTGAAGACAAGTTGTATATAAAAATGTTCACAAGAGAATGTACTATTGAACCATATTGAGTTCATGCAATTTTACTACAGAAATCATATTAAAAACCAAAACGGCACTAATTTTGGAATTTCGTTGCATAATAACGCTCGACTTCATGTCGTAAAATCGAGCGAAAACATCATAAAATTAGCGAAGAGTGATATAAATCGAAATAGCTAAACTGTTTTCTACCTTTTCTTCTTTCTACATAAGATACTGATCAGATTTTTTCAGTGAAGAATATGTTTTGAATGAATTACATGTTATCACAAAGATTTCGCACTGATGACTGATTTGACTGAGAAACAGTATATAAGAGATGACTGAAAATTGCCTACATTGGCTAAGTGCCTTAGGAAATCCTTATAATCAAAGCGGTTGATTTTTAGGGACCAAAGAAATTGGTGTTAACAGTAACATGGAATATCACTGCATCTAACATTTAACAACTTATAGAAATTACGTTCAGCTCAGAGTAAAAGAGGCTTTAAGATTCAACTCGAAAGACCAACTTTTTTGGAACCCTGGTATGTTAATAATATAAAACCTCGAAAATGAGAAGAAAAGCCAGAAAAGTAATCTTTATTTGAAGTTTCACGAGATTCGCATCTTTTCCCAATCGACTGCTCTTCTTTGCGGTCGATGGGTTTTCGCGGCTGCTTGTGCCTGACGTTTCGGCAAATATGCCTTCTTGAGCCTGAACGTATTATTCGTTGTAGCTTTATTTATATGACTATATGCTGTTGGACCACGGACCTCCCTCTTTGAGGGATCCCGCCCGGTTAGTCGCGAGGGCACGTGGCGCGTCCCCAGGTGGTGGATAGGGGAATAAAACGCGAACCAAAAGCGACCGTGTGCTTCCCAGAGACGCAGGTGGATTCAGGGGACGAGCTCCCTGCTTCTGCAGTGCCGACTTGACAAAACTCTATTTCTACGAGTCAAGTCGGCCAAAAGCCTGCAATCAAGCGGCTGGGAAGTACATGGGAGGCGGTTAGGAGTCGCCTCCAACAAATAAGCTCCTCCCGCTCCTCCGAGAGAGACTGGCAAGCTACTCGTGAGTACCCAGCCCCCACGTTTAGAGCCTGGCAAGCCACACGTTGGGTATCAAAAATGCCAAAAACAGTAACAAATATGGGCCTCATTCCCCTGACCCCGAAAGAGCCCCTGGTACGGCAGCGCCAGGTAGGACGAGTACGGAGAGGCTGCTAAAATCTCAGGGCCGAACTAGGCTGCCAAGATCAAAACGGACTAAAATGACGATCTGTACCTACAACGCAAGAACCCTTGCTCAACAATCCGCTATAGAAGATCTGTTGATTCAAGCAAGAAGAATAAGGTACGACGTCATTGGCCTGGCTGAGACGAGAAGGCGCCATCCTTTTCACGCTGTCTATGACACCGGAGAAGAACTGTTCCTTGGAACATGCGATCGCAGAGGTATCGGTGGCGTTGGCGTCCTCGTCAAATCGAATTTGACCGTGAACATTGATTCGTTCGAACAACTAACAACCCGCATCGGACGATTACGGTTGAAACGATGTGGTTCTATGCCGGCTTTGACCATCTTCGTTGCTTACGCACCAACATCAAGCTATGACGAAGACGAAGTCGAAGCGTTCTATATGGACCTTCGAAAAATTCTTCAGAGAAGATCATACATTCTTCAAGGTCATTGTCGGAGATTTTAACGCAAATATTGGACCTAGAAGAACGTCTGAAGAACGTCACATAGGGACCCACGGACTAGAATGGAATGAACAGGGTGAGAGGCTATCCGAGTTTATCATGACGACCCAAACCATCCATGGAAACTCGCAATTCCAAAAGCCTCTCTCTCAGCGATGGACGTGGGAGTCTCCCAATGGAGAGTACCATAACGAAATAGATCACATCATAGTAAATCGAAGGTTTTGCCTGGCCGACGTCGCTGTTGTTCCCAAGTTCTACACGGGATCAGACCATCGCCTCCTTCGCGCAACGTTCCGATTTTCGAGGAGAGGAGAGAAAACCGCTAAATTCAAACAACGAAGTCCCAGAACTACCATAAACTGGGATGTATTCAAATCATTAGTCGACTGTTGGAAAGATACCGTTGTCGACAACATCGACGAAGAATACGATCGACTCGTTGAATATCTTCACGTTGGCTCTAAAAAAGGCGAAAGTCCTAAGGTCACGAAGAGACGCCTGTCTCCGCAGACACTCGAGCTGATACGTCAACGTGGAATCGCACGAGCTGCAGGCAACCGAAACCTTACGTCCGAACTTGCGAAACGATGCAGAGAAGCGATAAAAGAAGACCTTAAAGAGAGAAGAGCAGCAGTTATGGCAGAAGCTGCAGAAGCTGGGAAGAGCATTCGCAAAGCCCAGCGAGGCTTCGCCAACTATAAGACCAAGATGATTGCACTCCGATACCCTGACGGGACACTTACAGCTTCGAGAAGGGCTATGGAGAAAATCATCCACCAGCACTACTCGGATCTCTTCGCTAGCCATGTTCTCTTACCGTCATATAAATTGAAAGAGGACGAATATGTCGTTCCACCGGTCCTTCCTTCCGAAATCCGACATGCTATATCGTCGGTGAAAAACAGAACAACACCCGGTCCAGACAGGATTAGACCAGAACACCTGAAGAACCTGCCGCCAGTTTTCATCAACACCCTGGCTCGGCTCTTCACTCGCTACCTGTCAGAATGCAAGGTCCCTATTCAATGGAAAACCAGCAAGACCGTATTGTTGTTCAAAAAGGGAGACCTTCACGACATAGGCAATTATCGCCCAATCTGCTTGCTGTCCGTTGTCTATAAACTCTTTACTCGAGTCATCCTGAACAGGATTGACAGAACACTGGACGAAGGACAGCCATGCGAACAAGCAGGGTTCAGAAAAGGATTTAGTACCATGGACCACATCCACACGATCACAAGACTCATTGAAGTTTCGCGAGAGTACAAACAACCACTCTGTCTCACTTTTATCGATCTGAAAAAAGCCTTTGATTCAGTGGAAACAGAAGCGGTTATAGAGGCTCTGGATAACCAGGGCGTCCCTACTCGGTACATAATGATCCTTCGTGAGCTTTATAAAGATTTCACGACCAGAATATCTCCATTCTACAACAATATCACCATTGACGTAAGAAGAGGGGTTCGACAAGGCGATACAATATCGCCAAAACTATTCACTGCCACCCTACAAAACGTCATGCGAACATTAGAATGGGACGAAATGGGAGTGAAAATTGACGGTCGACAATTAAACCATCTTCGCTTTGTTGACGATATCGTTCTCATAACACCAAACATCAGCCAAGCGGAACGAATGTTGACTGATTTCGATAACGCCTGTGGAAAGATCGGTCTTCAACTGAATCTAACGAAAACAATGTTCATGAGGAACGGATGGGTTTCTAATGCCCCATTCACGCTCAACGGAACGACAATTTCCGAATGCTCCAGTTACATCTATCTAGGTCGTGAAATCAACATGATGAACGACCTAGCCCCAGAGTTGAGCAGGAGGAAACGAGCGGCTTGGGGAACGTTTAAGAGCATCGAAGATGTAGTGAATAGGACAAAGAACATCCGACTCCGTGCCCACCTTTTCGACTCGACAATTATCCCTGCCCTAACGTATGCAGCAGAAACCTGGTCGCTACGTAAGCAGGATGAAAGATCACTTGCCGTTATCGAACGCGCAGTCGAAAGGTCGATGCTAGGAGTATCTCGTATTTCGCAAATGAGACAAAGGATCCGAACTTCCGACCTACGTCAACGATCGAAAATCAGAGACGCCGTTCTACACGCCAGGATATCGAAAATAAGGTGGGCCGGACACGTGATGCGCTTCAACGACAACCGATGGACGAGAGCCGTTACCGACTGGATTCCTCGGGACGTCAAGCGCTCTAAAGGAAGACCACTGACCCGTTGGTCCGATTTCTTCACGAAAGCGATGGAAGAAAGATATGATGCTCAGCGAATTCCTAGAGCAAGGAGGACCCACTGGGCTACTCTTGCACGCGATAGGGAAAAATGGAAGAGTTGCTGGTACCCGCTCGAGTCACTCGACGATCAACGGGACGACAGGTGATACAGGTGATGCTGTAAGAAAAAAGGAGTGTAACGCTCCCGAGAGAACTGACTATAAAAAGATCGATAGACGACGGGTTCTGCCCGGCTGATGAGTCTGTAAGGACGAAACACGTGTCCCGGGTTGTACAAGAGCCCTTGCCAGACCACAATGACAAGTTGGCTCAGATAATATATTAAAGGATCTACCTCGAAGTCGTTCGTAATCGTTGTGCCTTTGTATACTATGTGTACGTAACGGTTTCTTAGGTCTATATTTGTCTTTCCTTCTAGGCGTTCTTCTATGCGGATGTTGAAGTGATCTGCCTATTTCGCCAATATATTCGCCACCACATGTCCTGCAAGAGATAAGGTATATTGTACCTGCGCTCAAGCAAAAGCCGTCTCTAGTTGTTGGGGACAAATAACGCAGTCCTTTGTACTACATAGACGGTCATACAAGCGATTTCGGATTGATTGATGACGCACTGCAGCACTGGTTTTTTTGGACACTTTCTAATAGCGGTACTGACGCTCGTTTATTATGAAAAGAAGTATAGATGCATCTTACTGTTTGGGTGTGGCGTCCTGTCATTCCCACTGCGAGGCTTTTCGCTCCTTTTGGGCCTTTGGGACGTTAGTTGTTGTTCTTTCTTTTGTACCTATTAGAAATGGCTATTTTTTAGCGCTAAGTGTGAAGATCTCCCTTCTTCCATCGTCTTCTGTACAAACACCCTACAGCTGTTCGATACAATTTTCGGACAAGATCTTTTTTAGTATGTGAGGACGAGAAGAAAGGTAATGTACCAAGATGTTTTTGTTACTGTAGGCTTGCTGCACCATTCTGTATTGTGAGCCATTTTAATTAAGTTGAACTTGAACGCTCAAGAAGGGAAGCCAGTTCTACGAATGTTGTTGTTCTCGCGTCAACCTTAATGAACTCCGACTGTCCGTTCAAATTTTCAAAGCATTTATCCATCTCCTCTTGTGTAAAGCAGACGACAAAACAATCGTCTATATATCGGCAGTAGAGTATTGGACACCGATGTGAGAATTGTAGCTTCCACTTTGAGATGAAAGCGATGGCTAAGCTGGGTGTTAGTCTTGCCCCATTGCCAACCCTCTAATTTGTGCGAAATATTTTCCCGACCACCTAAACATCGGACAACTTAGGCATGGACTTGAGGAGTGTGATAAGCTGTTCGAACCGACAAACCAAGCATATCTATGCTTTCTATATTTTCTATGTTGATTTAAGCAATCGTTGCCACAGAAAAGTGTGAATTTAGTAATCGGAAATCCCAAGATTGTAGAATGGCTACACATGTATTCGGCTTTTAGAACTTAATTTATGGTATTATATAAGGATATTACTGATAAAATGGACAAGGACATCATTAGAGTTGCTCGCAGTTCCACGACTTTTATGCGGAAGTTTCATGAATGACTTACGGAAGATGAAAAATCTAAGAATAGAGAGAGTCACAAATTCTGCTTTACAGCAAGTACTGTACTCATCATAATCGTCGGCTTGTGATGATTGCCGTTGTAGAACGGTATAGTGATAAACAGTGGTTTGATAAAGAGAAAACATAAAGCTCTCATCGTCAATCAATACCTGAGGGGATGTGCCCTGCATCCGTCTCCGATTTTTAACTTCGTCTGAGGTGACAGAATGCATATCCGGCTCCTATAAAGACTCGAGGAAGCATGCCGATATCTCGGGCCAGTGCTGCTTATGCTGCCATACAAAACTAACACTAATTTTACGATCTCCGAGAGGTCAAAGGCTTCGTGAGCATGGGAAGCAAGATCGAACCATAGACCTTGTATGCGACAAAGAGCACCATTAACCCCTAAAGGACGCGCGTACCAGCAGAGGTACACGATTATTTGAAATCCTTTCTCGCTACATAAAAGCTGTTCTTCAATTCTTACTTACTATGATAATTTTTGAGTCTACGTATAAAACTAGGGAAGAGCAAAACTAAAAATGTTTCTTGTGATTACTTTGTACAGTGCAATCCAGCTGATTGAATGTCAAAATTCAACACGATTGCGTAGTAAACGAGCGTTTTTCTCTACAGAAGACACGTATAACTAAGCCAAAACGCACCATGAGTGAGTAGAGGAAAATCTTATTCTCTCAAAAGTATTTTAGGAATCCTGGAAAATTTCTATCGAACGAAGAAAAAAAACCTCAATCAAACAGCGAAAATTGCGCCATTCACTCTGCGCGCATCGATTTCTATAGCCATCGTTTAGGGAGTAACCACTGCGCACATGCGCTCTCTCTTTCGTTCACAAGTTCGGAAAAACAGATCCTTTCATTATTACTTGAGCCAACATGTCATGTGGTCTAGTAAAGGGCTCTTGTACAGCCCGAGACACGTGTTTCGTCCTATTACAGACCTTTCCTCAAGTGCTTTATTAAGACCACGCTCAATTTCAATAGATCCTTTCATTATTGTTTGAGCCAACATGACATGTGGTCTGGTATAATATGATAAAATATCAGCCAGCTAGCAATCGAGTGTGAAAACACTCTGTGTTAGGTGAATGTTTCACCTGACAAAGAGTGTAAAGCGTAGGTCCTCGATAACTATGTATAAGGAGTGTGACGCTCCCGAGAGAACTGACTATGAAAAGATCGACAGACGACGGGTTCTGCCCGGCTGATGAGTCTGTAAGGACGAAACACGTGTCTCGGGCTGTACAAGAGCCTTTACCAGACCACATGACATGTTGGCTCAAATAGTAGTGAAAGGATCTATTGAAATTGAGCGTGCTTAATAAAGCACTCGAATGAAAGGTATAAAAACAGTCGTCCTCTCACTCCTCCACTCACTTTTAGTGAAAATCAAAATTCTTTGAAACAGCATTGACCAGAAAATGGGTATAGACAGCAACGTGGAAATATAGCCGGAAAGCATACTAGGAGTATGGAAGGCTGTGAGCTGGAAAGATGGCACACGAATATGAAATCATACTCAGATTTTCAAAAGTCGATACTCTCGAACGTATTTCAAAGTCCTACTGCATGAAGGCACTTAACTTCCTTAGTTTGGTTTAGGGTTAGAAGGATTAGAAGCTTCATTTTCGGTCGACATAATCCCTTATTTGATATTTTCTGCTTTTCATTTTTTTTTCTCTCATACATTATATTTAAATTTATCGATTGAGAAAACTGTTTTCATTCGCACGTTAATGACTACCAATGAAGTTTCTTCAAGATAATTATCTGATAAGCTCGCCATGTCCAGTTATGTTGTATCAAAAATAAAGCTGTTAGACTGCTTCAGTAGTGTGTGCGACCGTGTCAACACCTTGTAATCGTTGTTATATGAAAATAGAGGAAAACTTATCGCGATTAGTTGACGCAAGGTTGGTAAATTAGTCGTAGAAGTTCGACTGACGTTTTCGCCAAACCGCCTTCTTCAGGATCTGGGCGTATCTAGTATTAGTCTACTTGAATAATTTGGACGGTCTTATTTATATGGTGCCTAGGTCCAGTTAGAGGATCGAACGAAGAAGTGGTAGTTATCGAAATTCCGCCTCCCACCCTACGCCATCAGCTGATCGGCATAGACTTTATGATCGATTGTGCAACACCAAGAACTGTATGATCTGCCCTAACAGAAAAGTGGGGAATTTTATGAGATCGGGAAACAGTTTATTTACTAACATGTAAAACTTGCGGGGAAGATTATATAGGCGAAACAGGTAGACCACTTTTCATTCGCATAAGAGAACATCTGGATAATAAATCTAAAATAGACAAAACCAAACATTTAGGTTTACATAGGGCACAAAAACACAACAACAAGGGTTTTGATGTAACTGTCACAATCGTAGCGCAGGAATCAAAAACATCCACGCGCAAAACTTTTGAGGCACTCTGGATGACCATAGCCCAAAACCCCGAAATGAACCGAAAGGACGAATGCGTCACCATCACGCGAGATCTCGCGCCCTTTCTTCATTTGATCTTTTAACCTGACCAAGGCAGCATATAAATAAGACCATCCGAATCATTCAAAAAGACTAATAGTACATAGGCCCAGGCTCTGAAGAAGGCGGGTAGCCGAAACGTCAGCCAAATCACTGCGACTGGCTTACCAACCTCGCGCAATCTAATGATGATAAGTGCTCTCGATTTACATATATCTCAATCATGCCGAGGTTATAGAAAGTCGAACTTTTGAAAAGGAACACTTCCGAATGCTTCATAAATGCATGAGCAATTTGTAGAAGCTACTTCACATTATCCATTCTACAACTCTCATTGCTTCTTGCACACGGCTTGGATGAAGAGCTGAGTGCTTTACAAACTACGGGGAAAGGGGTTGCCAACGTTTTGGAAACACATTTCCAAGAAGAAACTGCAAGTATCGGTATGACCAGCACCTTAACACCCATATTAACACAAAAAGATATCGGACACAAAGGGAACGAACCAAAAATCATGCAGAGATGTCAACAGTCGCTCATGACATCCTTGGACCTAATATCATTATCAACAATCCCATTGTCCCTTATTCTTCGGAACCGCTAACGGAAAATGCACTTCGTATTACTGGAGCTACGGAAAACAATGCAAATGCTACTGAGATGGATTAGGAATACAGATGACAATGGCCTACAGGTGCTTACGCATCCTACCCTGACTCTTTCCCATGAACACACATGCATAGCACTTGTGTCATCGGGGCATGGATCTATAGTCTTTATGTGGTTAGGAGTACTTCAAATAAACTGTGGCATTTTTATGAAATTCACTCCTCTGCAGCGCACCTGGTATCAAACGAAAACGTAATAAGGTGTGGAGCATTACCTTTTTGATATCCGTGTTTATGTAATGCTTCATGGTTGATGATAATTGGTATTGTTTAATTTTCTCCTCTGCTTTTGCCTCTGCAAGCGTGCGTGAACGTGAAACAGATGGAAGGCAGTTGCGCAGTTGAAGATGGGAGGTGTGCAATTTCGATTCTATTAGCCTGTATGAGGAAACAAGAAGTGATGTGTTGCTTAAAACTTTTAGGTCATGTAGAAGGCGCAGTGATTTTTGTAGTCGAATATGTTATAACTTATTAAAATGTGTTTCGTAGCTGAGACCATTTTAAGGGACAAAACACATACAGAAATCACTAAAATTGAGTGGGTTAAAGTGGGCAACGAGGAGATAGGCAAGGCCTACTACAGGTACGTGGATTGATTGACTTCTTTCTTTAAATTCACTATACTGCTCGGATCTTTCATGAGTTTCACTTTGGCGATGTAATTGCCGTCATACTTGAATCAGAACCTGCTCTCTATCTGTAAGTATATTATCCCTTCCTTTTGCAACATTTCGATGTATAATAAAGCTGCTATTTTTGTAAGCAGTGTCGTTATTTCCAATATAATTATGCTTTACTACTGGCGTGCTTTTAGTGAAGAATACCCGCTTCCTTCAACAAAATAAAAGCACTTTTTGTTTGTGGTGGATGCTTCAACTACAAAGGTAATGAGGCACAGCATGCGACTCACATAATTATTACTTCATTGTTACAACTCCCAAGACCGACTGTCTATTAACCTCGGCATGCTTCAGTATGATTCTTGATTTTCTCTCTTGAGCAGAACACGAGATGTTACATTAAACTTTATTCGATAGCTAACGTTTCGGCAGTTCGCCTTCTTCAGAGCCGCTTTTTATATGTGTTCCACTGGATGATCCAAGTGGAGATCACCGGCAAGAGAGACACATAGGCTCGTAATGCATTACATTACATTACGAGCCTATGTGTCTCTCTGCCGGTGATCTCCACTTGGATCATCCAGTGGAACACATATAAAAAGCGGCTCTGAAGAAGGCGAACTGCCGAAACGTCAGCTATCGAATAAAGTTTAATGTAACATCTCGTGTTCTGCTCAAAGAAGAAAATCAAGAATCATACTGAAGCATGCCGAGGTTAATAGACAGTCGGTCTTGGGAGTTGTTAGAAGAAGTACCAGCAAGATTCTTCCGACTTCATTGTTATTTAATTCAATCCCAAATTTTCTACGAATCTATGATTTCGCTGGAAAATTTATCTGTAGAGTCGCTTTTTCCCTAGATGCTTTTCTATCTTGCAATATTGCGATGAATTCGCTCTATGCACCAGCTTAGCTATTACGAGTGCTCCTTAAGCTAAAAAAATGATTAACATTTTAGCATGAATAATCCTCATATTTTTTATATCTTTCCATATATAGAAAATTCCGATGTTATTTGGATGAGCTGAGGAAATACTACCTTTTTCTAACACGGTACGACGTAAATCGTGACCACAACAGCGCTGAGTTACGAGCGAAACTTGAAACTTAATGCTTTTGATGCCACGAGCTTGAGCCACCACTATGCCTTTTCGGTACAGCTCCCGTTGGAACTACACCATTAAGTTCTTCGCTCTGCCTTTGCACAGCCGTTCTTGTGGATCTATTTTCAAAAAAGCCATAGTGATGGTTGAATCCATCAAGCTTGCCACTGTTGTTCCTGAAATCCATATCGTACTCTGCTGTCAAAGTAAAAAATACGAAGCAAAATAAATATTCGAAGTATGTTTTCTTATTCTACTTTGACATATAGAATGATGTTATCTTGTATTTATACAGGAAATGCCCGTGTAGTTCTGCTCCGCCTGGGAAGGAGGTGTATTCTAATAAGCAGAACAATATCTGTGTATTCCACGTGAATGGAGAGACGAGAAAGGTATGCTTCCTCTTTAATTACCCTGTAATCTATTCGATTATCTTACTGTTTTTTTAGCATTGGCATGATGCTATAATGATTGCCTATGAGTATAGAGTGATATGAAGGAAATAAAACTGCAGGAGTTAAACCCGCGTTTTACTTATACCGAAGACGCATGCTACCCTTACACCACCGAGGCCACCACTTCGCTAACACTCATTCTTCGATATATCCAATTGCAGTTGACAACAACGAACACGCAAGAGTTTGAATAGAAGTGAAATATAGTAGAAATCTTACGTATGACCGAACCTCTGTTTGCAAAAGCAGTAAAAAGAATGAATTGAAATAGATTATTAATTTCAAATTGCGCCACCTTGACTTTAATATCGATATGTGCTTGCTCAACGAAAGCCGTTGGTTTGGATAGCTACGATTGGATATGTCAAAAAAGAGTAGTAGGAAAGCTTTGCCTCTGTAGTGTAGAGAAAGTACGCGCGCTGGTTTCAGTAAAACAGGAGTTCAACTCCTGTTTGAGATCAGGTCTTCGCGCACCACATTATATACTTCAGTGATCATTGCATGGTTGCTATTTTTAATCGCACAGATGCAGACCGCCTTTTTCAAAATCAGTTCTAACGATTGAATGTTATACGAATATACTTCTTTAAACAGTACTGCATGAATCTACGCCAACTAGCCATGCTATGGATAGGTAGTAAGGTTGGTAGATATTTACGTTGTATCTGTTTTTTTTTCATTTAATGTTAACTCTTGCCAGGATATCGAAAATAAGGTGGATCGGACACGTGATGCGCTTCAACGAACGATGGACGAGAGCCGTTACCGAATGGATTCCTCGAACATCAAGCGCTCTACAGGAAGACCACTGACCCGTTGTTCCGATTTCTTCACGAACGCGATAGAAGAAAGATATGATGCTCAGCGAATCCCTAGAGCAAGGAGGACTCACTGGGCTGCTCTTGCACGCGATATGAAAAAATGGTAGAGTTGCTGGTACCCGTTCGAGTCACTCGATGTTCAACGGGACGACAAGTGATACAGTTCACAGGTGAACTCTTTCGGGGCCTAGCGTGTTGCGCCTGGCTTAGAGCAAGCTGGGAGTTCGACGCCAACGTTAGACGCAGCTCACTTCATGATTAGCCGTAAAGCGCTGATTGCTAGAGAGGCAGCGGGTTGGGAGCATGGTCCCAAAAGAGTTGATTAGACTTTGTATTTTACATACTGCTTTATTTAAGCGCGAATTTGTAGATAGTATGTTCGATACCGTCTGCCTTTTTTGTTTCGCAGCTTCATGTTTGTACAGTGCTTTTTAGGCATGGTTGTATAGGTCACCGAAGTAGAGGAGAGGCAGAAAATTTACTCTAGGTGATCTCGATAGAGAAAAAGTAAACTTAGCCTCCTAAGAGAGCTTTTTTATGCGTGAATTCGACGGTGCTAATGTCGCTGTGACCTTTCAGACTCCTTCTGGATCAAATCAATTGGATTAACGTTTTTTATAGCGATAATTTTACAACTTTGATGCAAAGTGAGTTATGTTGGTTGTCACATTTGTCGGATTGTCCTATGTTTTTTCACATTGTTGTTTTAGTCAAAGTTTTTCTATTCCAATTGAGTCATTTCCAAAAGTCTCTGGTGGTCTGAATGGACATCTATTCTGTTGACCGATCTTCTCACTGTGCAAAGTGGATTCGGCACATTTCGGAGAAACTGAGTTGCACTATGGCACCACCATATCTGCCGTAGATCCCTAATATTGGTTCGTCGAAATTTCACCCCTTTCGCGTCCTGAAGCAACAGATGCAAAAGAAACATATAAAGGCTGTAACCGACCTAAAAATGTCTTTACTGGATTCGTTGAATGCGAACCTCATTCTTTTTTCAAAGAAGGCATCTAACCTTGGCCTAGAAAATAGTTGCATATCATTGATCATAGTAGTGAATATGAACATATAAAGTTCTCGGTGTTGATCAGTCCCTGGAAGATGTGAAATGCATCTCAGTAGAAGTAGCCTCCGAAATACTTCCATCCGGTTTATGAGAATCGAGAATTGAAGTGAACAGGGAAGCGTTTACGTCTCTTTTAAGACGCACCTAAGTATGAACTCGCTATGGGTAGGGAGAATCTGAAATGATTTTAGTACACTAACTTGAATATCTTCAACTTCTCCTATGCGAGGGCAGAAAGACACTCGTCGATTTTCTTGGTTCACATCTTACTTGGGTAGCTGGGCGGCCGGACTTTATAAATTGTGTGGACGCCAGCACATTCTTCATTTGCTCCTCGCACCAGCTGTCCATGGTGGCGGTCTGATTCGAGCATGGTGGCTGGTGCGAGTTTCATACTCGTGTTCTGTAAAATTTTGGCTGCTGCTAGTACAGCTGAATGATCCTTATTACAACACGTCCGCTCAACGTGTAGGCGGTTGTCCTCAAGATTGGATGTAACCACGTGAGCTCCACTCTCAGTTCGTTTCGTCCATCTGTTGTCTCATGTTCATACTATATGACCGACCCATCTGTGTTTTGCTATCGATGTAAATTCTTTAGAGTTACTAGCCACGGTGTTACTGATGAGGCTGGAAGGCCAAAGCGTACGTTTAGCACTATATAGGTGCAATTAAAGAGCACGAGGAAATCTTTATGGTATCAGACTGAATATTGTTTCTAGCAAAGTCTCAAAAAAAAGTTTAAAAGATAGAGAAAAGTGGCGTCATATATCAAACTTGATTCTACGCAAACTTCATCGCCACAAAATGTAATTACTATAAAAGAGGCTTTCATGAATGTATTTATGGCTATGAGAACGGACAATTATCCTAGAAAACTTTTCTTCTCGACATAGTTCAGAAAACAACGCATTCGAAACTTTTTTTCCATGTTTTATTCGACGATTTTGAATATGCATCGAGAACACATTCTCTGCAGTGAATGACTTCAAGAAGAAACTTGCACAGAAAACCATTCCAATGAGTGGCCGAAGCAAGCCTTGATGGAGTTTCATTCATCCGTTTGAAAAAGATCTATATTTCCATTTCAGTCATGACAACATGCCATTGTTGAATGATCTACTAAATAAAGTATTTATTGACAATGCATTTATCCAGTGATCAACAACTTATAAAGACTTTGTGCGTGATTACTGACAAAGGTTGCAGCGATAAGCAATGTTCATAACGGAGTATGAGTGAATATAAGAAGTCAGTATCCCTTATATATTAGAGCAAAGTCTCTCTAAAATTTTATTTTGGCTCCAACTACCGAAGTCTTTATAAGTTGTTGATTACAAAATAAATAAATTGTTAATAAATCTTCATTTAGTATTTATTAATCAATCTCGGGGAATGTTAAGTCTTATTGAAAAGTGGCATCTCATTGCAATATGATAACAAACAAAATGACATTGAATGATGAATGTCTTGGTATGTTTCAACCAAAAATAACTTTATTAGAATTTCTTCTGTCATATTCAACTATTTCCTGACTATTGAAACCCTTCTAGTGGTAATAAAATCTAAAATATATTAGGGAAACTACCACATTACCAATGTATGACGCTAAGCTCACCGCTTGATCACACCGCCTGCCGCGTGAAAAAAAGTAAGACTCAGCGCGTTAACCATCATTAGATGAATTTTGTTCTTAAAGATCTCGTCTCGTATCTACTCGGCAACAACAACAACAAAAAAGAAAGCACTGTGAAATGTAGCCAGCAGTTATACGAATCCATAAAATAACTCTCTTGTCGTCTTCAAAAATTAACAAATTTCAAGAGTTCGCCAATCTATAAACCTCGGCACAATTACTTGCTATATGGAAGTCGAGAAAACTTATCTTGATTAGCTGACGCGAGGTTGGTAAATTAGTCGTAGAAGTTCGGCTGACGTTTCGGTGACCCGCCTTCTTCAGAGCCTGGGCGTATGTAGTATTAGTCTCTTAACAAATTTTGTTTCAGCTCTCTTTCACTACGTTTTCGTCGTGATGCAAGCACAGCACATTTCAGCTCCGTGATGACCGTCATTATGATTGTGAGTGCCTATCAAAAGTTAAATGTTTTAAAATACACCTACGAATACATTCAGATCTAGCTAAACTCATCGTCCAGTGGTTTCCACAGCAATATGCTGAATAATCTTTCTGAAGTTTGCTTTGAATTTGAATTCACCTTTCGACATTTATGTGAAGTCTTGTAATAATACGTCTACGGCTATAATCAGCAACACTCTTTACCGTCCACGTTGTATTCACAAAAAGATAAAGGAATGACGAACGTATCATAAAAGTGACGACGTCAGGAAAGGTTAAAAGATAAAAGGACAAGCTTTCGACGTTTATCTGTCTTTGAGGTATTGCCATGCACTCTTCTTAGATTTGTGGACTTCGTTTGAGGTGACTGAATGCATATTTAGCCATTAAAATGGCTCAGGGTGGCTTCCCGCTGCATTGAATCAATGCTGTCTATTCTCCCAGACATGATATCGACCAGACCTTTGCCAATTTATCGACCCCGGAGGGATGAAGGGCTTGGTGAGCCATGAGCACGAGATCAAACCGTCCTTCTCTTATGCAGTGCAGAGTACCTCAAGCCACTGCACCAGATGCGTTCGACGTTGTATTCATCACTTCTCATTATTCATTGCTGTCTACATTATCCATATTATATCTATATCGGCGTGCGTGTTAACACTACACTGCTGGGACCACAGTATGACATTGTGCTTGACTGCTTGTTGTTGCTGCCAAATCGTTCTGATTGTTAATGATCATTCAAAACTCAAATCTCTGGCTATTGCAAACGTAGCCGTTTTTGGAAAAGTTTTCTAACAACGCTTCAGCGAAAGTGAAATATTTGTGTCTCCCACCCGCATATTTCTCTCGAAACAGAGCTTTTGCTTTAGATTAATGTTATTCTTTCGATAGCGTAAATTCTCGCGATTCCAACATTGTGTTTATTGGAAAGACTGTTTCACTAGTGTATTAGGGAAAATGAGATCAAGTTACATTTCTTCGGCGCGTGTATTCACCTGCAAATCTTTGGTCGGGGTGTAGTCCACGGTGATTCGATGCGGCTGCTAGAAATAGATCGGTCGAAATGCGTTGAAATGTCACACGTAAAGTGCGATTTTTGTCATTCAATTCTGAGTTTTTCCTGCGCATCGTAAGAAACTCTAGTTAATGCGTATGACTCTAATACTGCGTGATATCCTTTACACGATGACATGATTTTCGTGCTTCCAGTGGACTGATAGTACAATTGCGCTGCCGATGTGAAACGTAGTTTTATGTTGAATTTCACACCGCTGTATAGGAATGTTTTCAGAAACACGGCACTAAACAGAGATTTGTGCTTTTGAATGAGATCTAACATTTTCAAGAAAAGTTCTTGTCTGGCGGCAAAGATCATTTCTCCATCCTGTGCCGTCTAATGGAAAAGAACCGAAATCTGAATGAATTTTGTAGATACCGGATATATCATTACGAACTCAAACAACCATCAGTGAAATGTAAGCAGCTGACAATACACCGGATCAGTTTGTATGACATCACTTTTTCAGAAACGTAATCATTTTTCCTTATACCAATGATTGCATCTATTGCTTTCTCGCAATAACATATATGAGAAAATCCAACCTGATGCTGATATTCCAGTAAAAAATGATAATAGGGTTTTAAATGAGTTCGACGCACATAACGAACTCCTTCATCAGTGATACGCCAGTGTTCTCGAAGAGTACGGGGAGGTTGTATAACCGATAAATCCGATAGGCGGAGAAATGTCGTAATATCCATGGGGAATGATAAATGCGTGATTCTTTCAGTAAATGCGTTGATCAAACAAGTTAAAGCCAAAAAACTCCCGACGTCGATCAATGTTTGAGGGATGCGCAATGCGCCATTAGTCACCGTTTTTTGCTTCGTTTGAGGTTTTAAATGCATATCTGAGAAACGTTATGACTCGCGGTTTTCAAGCGATTCATTAAATCAGTGCAACCATCTATCCTTCCAATAATTCTTTACTAATTCACCAAATTTGAAGAAATAGAAGACTTGGCGAGTCTTAAGCACGATATCGAACTATCGACCATCGATTGATCTACACTACCAGATCTACAGCTCGACGAAATGATTGTCAGCTTTCAGTAGAAAGTTGGTGACATCAAAGTCCCAGAGCGAATAGAAAATTGAATAGGCCGAACAATTATAAACAAACGCGAATGCATAAATAAATTGATCAATTATGTAATGATAAGTTTGTTTTCTAGAACATAAAGAGGTCAACGGACTTTTTTTCGAGGATATACATGACAAAAATTGATAATTTAGTGTCGTTATTTTTAAGTGTCCTAAGACCACGCTCAGATTACAACACATCTCATCATTGCTACCTGCGCCAACTTGATATGTGGTCTGTTAATAGGCTCCTGTACAGTCCGATACACGTGTTTCAACCTTAGCAGTCTCGTTAGTCGAGAGAATCCTTCGTCTTCTTAGTCAATCCTCTGTGAGTGCTCTATTTCCTCCACTGAGAGTACTCGACGACGAACGAGTCATACTGCTCTGCTGTCAAGTGAGGATCACTAGAGCAGTAGATTTGAGCACTCGATTGCTCTTGGCTGGTACTTTGAAATAGATTTTACCGTTATATAATTAAAATCTTAACTATACCGTCATATGATTAAGCCGTCAATTATACCATTATAATCTATTCAAAATAACGAGCCAAGAACAATCGAGTGTAAAACCGGCTCTTCTAGTGATTTTCACTTGACATTAGTGCAGTGTAAATCGTTTGTCGTCGCCTGCTCTTAGTGTGGGGATTGGAGTACCCATAGAGGATTGGATAAAAGACGAAGAGTTATGTCCGTCTGACGAGACTGTCAGGGTCGAAATACGTGTATCGTAATTTAACAAGAAAAGAAACGTTCACTTGAAAAATCCAAACTGTTTGTTTCAAATAATTGCAGATACTTCTACTGTGAGCTAGCATATTTGCTCTTGTACTACACATTTTAGTGAGTAACACAATTGTAGAGAGGCAAGAAGTTCTAGAGCAATAGAAGAATGTTTGCATATGAATACTTTAGACCTCATTGTTGTGAGCTGCCAATCACTTCAATCGAATTCACTACTAACAGCTGTGTGGGTTTCGTTCAAGCACGTGTTTCGCTGTCATTCATTGCTCTATTCTACTCGTGACCACCATTTAGTCAGTTATCTAGAATTTGACCAATCATACCACCCTCACCATAAAATTTACTGCCAACTCTTCACATTCTCAATCTGACCCTTCAAAAAGGCATGCATTACTCTGGTCTTGTCCAGTGGCTTCGCAGAGTATTGCACGTTTCAATGACATCACATCACTTCTGATACGAGAGTAACGTTTGTTCTTTGTTTTAGCACAGCCTGACTTTATTCAAAACACTAAAAAGCGCGAATTTGAGAAAGCCGCGCAATTTCAAGTGAGCACAAATGTCTATCGACACAAATAGCCGCCTATAAGGATCAGAAAGCGCTTATTTTAGCACACATGCTCAGCAAAATCCTCCAGAGATGTCTACAACATTACTTTGTAACGACAAAGCATATTATCACTAGAAGCAAGATAGTCGAGGTGGTAATTCATCGGCAATGAATCGCACAAATGGTCACAGCAAGCGTAGGCCTTAACAATTGAAGAACATTGGTCTTAAATTTGTTTGGACGTAGCTTTGACTCTTCACACTGAGCAGAAGAATTGGTATTCGTGTGCTGAACATCTATCAAAATCTCAAATCTGTATGAGAATAAAGACTCTGCAACGTCAATAACTAACGCCTGATTTTTTTGTTGTTCATGGAACTTAAATGAATGGGACTTAGTTAGCCTGGATGGGAGACTAAACCAAGGACTACGCATTAGCTGCACCGTTGATGCAGAGTGATGTGCAAAACTTTTACTTCAGCTGGGACTCAAACCCACATTTCACCCTATCCGAGGGCGCCAAACCGTTGACGGCTGGTTGCTGACAGATAGATGATACTCCCTGTTTTAACATCACTCGACACTACGAGAGGTAGCGTAGAAAGAGTGTCAAAACAGACGTCGGTATTGCAGCGGTTCGAGCACGTGCCGTACGGATACGGTAATATGTGGGCTCAAGTCTCAACTGACGCAAAAATTCGCACATCACTTAACATCAGTGGATATAATCATAATATCATAGCACCGCTAGAAGTGGTTGAATGAAAAGGAGATCTATGTTTTCACTATTTAACTACCTTTTTCCTAATCATGAAGTGTACGATGTGAGGTACAACCATGAGAGCAATGGGATATCAGAATTACTCCTAATTTCAGATGCACATTAAACCCACAGTTGTGCTTATCGAGCCCTTATATGCTGTCCTCACCATCCGAGGCTCTTTGTTTCATTTGTCCAATTATGTAATACACTATCAGTTCTATGAACGATCACCAGTCAACGAAAATGGCCAGAGTAACACAAGTCGGCAAAAAACATGATCGGACTGAATTCGTTGCCGAGATCCTAATGTTTTAAAATTATTCACTGTCTATTCTTTCCAGATCATGTTTTTCCAAAAAATCTGTAAAGTGCTCCACTTGCGCTTCACGGCTAAAAGCTTCATGAGCACAGTTTCCTAGCTCAACAGAGAAGCCTTCAGCGAGAAATTAGACAGGATCACAAAGCCTCGCTGATGGTTATTCAACATCACATGCGAATATAAGAACACATAATCCTATGCAACTAGGCGTTACTCGCTACCACTAATAGCCAGCTTAGCCTCTATATAAAATCTAACCATTCCTGTGCTGTACATATTTTCGCCCTAACTTTCTGTTTCTTGCAAAGATTGATGTCGGATAAGTTTCATGGCATAAAGTAGCACGCGAAAGCGAACTCTGACTGGACGGTTAGGTCTCTTATCGTGCACGTTGATGATTGCGAATTAAAGCATGATACTTGCTGTATTACTCCAACTCATTGTATCACCTGTCACCCGTCGTCCCATTGACCGTCGAGTGACTCGAACGGGTACCAGCAACTCTTCCATTTTCCCCTATCGCGCGCAAGAGTAGCTCAGTGGGTCCTCC
The DNA here is from genome assembly GCA_019055375.1 of Parelaphostrongylus tenuis. NCBI lineage: Eukaryota > Metazoa > Nematoda > Chromadorea > Rhabditida > Metastrongylidae > Parelaphostrongylus > Parelaphostrongylus tenuis. The sequence goes on along the minus strand of JAHQIW010000086.1, from coordinate 87,494 downwards.
TCGCTCTAGGGATTCACTGAGCATCATATCTTTCTTCTATCGCTTTTGTGAAGAAATCGGACCATGGGTCAATGGTCTCCCTTTGAAGCGCTTGACGTCCCGTGGAGTCCAGTCGGTAACGGCTTTCGTCCATTGGTTGTCGTTAAAGCCATCACGGGTCCGGGCTACCTCATTTTCGATATCCTGGCGTGTAGGACAACGTCTCTGACTTTCGATCGTTGACGTAGGTCGTAACTTCGGATTTTTCTCTCACTTGCGAGATACGGGATACTCCTAGCATCGACCTTTCAACAGCGCGCTCGATAACGCCAAGTGATCTTTCATCCTGCTTACGTAGCGACCAGGTTTCTGCTGCATACGTTAGAGCAGAGATAATTGTCGAGTAAAAGAGGTGGGCACGGAGTCGGATGTTCTTTGTCCTCTTCACTATATCTTCGATGCTCTTAAACGTTTCCCAAGCCCTCGTTTTCCTCCTGCTCAACTCTGAAGCTGGCTCGATCATCATGTTGATTTCACGACCTAGATAGACGTAACTGGAGCATTCGGAGATTGTCGTTCCGTTGCGCGTGAATGGGACAGTAGAAACCCATCCGTTCCTCATAAACATTGTTTTCGTTAGATTTAGTTGAAGACCAATCTTTCCACAGGCGTTATCGAAATCGGAACACTCGTTCCACTTGACTGATGTTTGGTTTCATGAGAACGATATCGTCAGCAAAGCAAAGATGGTTCAATTGTCGACCGTGAATTTTCACCTCCATCGCCCCAATCTGATGTTCGCATGACGTTTTGTAGGGTGGCATTGAATAGTTTTGGAGAAATTTCATCGCCTTATCGAGCCCCTCTTCTTACGTCAATGGTGATATTGCTGTAGAATGGCGATATTTTGGCCGTGAAATCCTTATAAAGCTTACGAAGGAACATTATGTACCGAGTAGATACGCCCTGGTTATCCAGAGCCTCTATAAACGCTTCTGTTTCCACTGAATCGAAGGCTTTCTTCAGATCGATGAAAGTGAGACAGAGTGGTTGTTTGTACTCTCGTGAAACTTCAGTGAGTCTTGTAATCTTGTGGATGTGGTTTACGGTACTAAATCCTTTTCGGAACCCTGTTTGTTTGCATGGCTGTCCTTCGTTTAGTTTTCTGTCAATCCTGTTAAGGATGACTCGAGTAAAGAGTTCATAGACAATGGACAACAAGCAGATTGGGCGATAATTGCCTATGTCACGAAGGTCTCCCTTTTTGAACAACAATACGGTCTTGCTGATTTTCCATTGAATAGGGACCTTGCATTCTGGCAGGTAGCCAGTGAATAACCAAGTTAGGGCGTTGATGAAACTGGCAGTAGGTTCTTCACATGTTCTGGTCTAATGCTGTCTGGGCCAAGCGCTGCTCTATTTTTTACCGAAGATATAGCATGTCGGATTTCGGAAGGAAGGACCGGTGGAACGACATATTCGTCCTCTTTCAATTTATATGACGGTAAGAGGACATGGCTAGCGAAGAGATCCGAGTAGTGCTGGTGGATGATTTTCTCCATAGCCCTTCTCGAAGCTGTAAGTGTCCCGTCAGGGAATCGGAGTGCAAACATCTTGGTCTTATAGCTGACGAAGCTTCGCTGGGCTTTGCGAACGCTCTTCTTAGCTTCTGCAGCTTCTGCCATAACTGCTGCTCTTCTCGTTTGGAGGCCTTCTTTTATCGCTTCTCTGCATCGTTTCACAAGTTCGCACGTTAGATTTCGGTTGCCTGCAGCTCGTGCGATTCCGCGTTGACGTATCAGCTCGAGTGTCTGCGGAGACAAGAGTCTCTTCGTGACCTTAATACTTTCGGCTTTCATAGCGCTAACGTGAGGATATTCAACGAGTCGATCGTATTCTTCGACGATGTTGTCGACATCGGTATCTTTCCAACAGTCGACTAATGATTTGAATACATTCCAGTTTATGGTAGTTCTGAGACTTCGTTGTTTGAATTCAGCGGCTTTCTCTCCTCTCCTCGAAAAACGGAACGTGACGAGAAGGAGGCGATGGTCTGATTCCGTGTAGAACTTAGGAACAACAGCGACATCGGTCAGGCAAAATCTTCGATTTACTAAGATGTGATCTACTTTGTTATGGTACTCTCCATTGTAAGACTCCCACGTCCATCGCTGAGAGAGAGGCTTTTGGAATTGCAAGTTACCATGAATGGTTTGGGTCGTCGTGATAAACTCGGATAGCCTCTCACGCTTTTCATTCCATTCTACTCCGTGGGTCCTTATGTGACGTTCTTCAGAAATTCTTCTAGGTCTAGTTTTTGCATCAAAATCTTCGAAAATGACCTTGAAAAATGTGTGATATTCTCTGAAGAATTTTTCGAGGTCCATATAGAAAGCTTCGACTTCTTCTTCGTTATAGCTTGATGTTGGTGCGTAAGCAACGAAGATCGTCAGTGCCGGCATAGAACCACGTCGTTTCAACCGTAATCGCCCGATACGGGTTGTTAGTTGTTCAAACGAATCAAAACCCATTGCATCTCACTGAAAACAAAAAATAGGTTGCAGGATAGACAACTTGGGACTTTGCTATGCCATACGCGAAACGCTTAGTCATTGACCAGCGATATGATAGAGGTGGGAATGATTCTGACAATGACCTCATCTACCTCACCTTTGACCTCATATATGGGAAATGCACAGTAAGGGTTCATTAGACATTTTCCATTAATGGGCTGTTCTAAAACCTCATTTTAGAACTTCGATCTATTCTCGAAACACGAAAGACAGCCAAAAACTGCGTTACCCGTTGACATAGAAATCTTCGAGAAAGCTTGAAGGTCTCTCAGAGAAGTTATAAATCATAGTTTACAGTCTTGAAGGAATCTGTCTGTATGATATAGTTAATGACAGCCGCGTATAGTCGACTGTAAATGGCTTAGAGAACGATCCACTCTGCCTCGTTCTATCATTGTGTTTCCACTTCCCTACTATATAGCGGATACTACAGCTCTATGAAAGGCCTTTAGAAAAAAGTATGGAACGCAGCGCTCCAAGATTTGAGCCTTCGAGTGATTGCAAACACTTCTATGAAAAGCTCTTGTCCAACGAGAAGGGTCGTTTTTTCATTCCGCCCTGTTTAATGGAAAAGTACTTCGGCATATATCACCTACTATAGTAGGAATTTCTGTTCACCTTTATGACATCATTATGAGCTGACGTCACTCTTGATAAAACTCCATCCAAGGATTTGGCCTTACAGAAATGTTAAGCATGTTTTTGCAAGCATTCAGTCCCTTACAATGAGTCGGTGCAGTTGTAACATTGGATGCAGTGATTTGATAAGCGAGCAAATTTTTGAAACTTGTCTATTAGCCTTATCCTGCACGACCTTCTATCATCTTTAACTGTGTGAATTTGCACTACTCTTGACATTTGACTCATTTTCTCGAATACGTCTCTCAAGCGTTCTTCGAACATTCAACGCGATGTTGGATGCTGCTTGAGAATTTCTTCTATTTTATGAATGCCCTCTTCATGGTCTACCGCCTCACGATGGCTAAGAAGTTCTTGACTGTGGGGTTGTGAATGCTACTTGGAATCTGTTTCTTTAGCAATCTCTCAAGCTGTAGAGGACGTCGCCATTTCCAATCAGAAAGAAGCTAGATTAACCCCTCAGGGACGACTTGTCCAGATGAGGTACACGATTGTTTAAAGGCCTTTCACACTGGGGAAAACTTTTCTTCCAGTTATCGGTAATCATTCAGAAGCCTGAATATCTTTGACGTCAACAATGCGTTTGATTTTGGAAAAGGACCCTTCTTTATGTTGTAACGCCGGAAATAAAACTATGTTCCACACTCAGTTCCTTGTCTGGTCCTCTGGGATTTTAAGATGGCTTTTCACCAAGTTTTACTATTCCTTAGATAGTCCAAATCTCGAGAAATTTGATAAGGTACATGGCATTTCTAAAAGATTATCACGGGATGCTGTAGAGCTTAAAAGAAGATTACATTGTACCCCATCAATTCTACCCTGTCGCTTGAATGCAGCATGAATATCACAATATTCGAGGTGGCTAACGTTTCGGCGGGTCGCCTTCTCCAGAGTTTGGAGAGATCAAATTGATTCACAAGCCGCTAAGCCAAAACCTACACAACACAAGCAGAAAGCGTAGAAGACAAACTTTTGATTTCGTAACAAAAGCTTCATTATAAAGCACTCACCATTTTGATGTTGTAGGTCTATCAATCATTCATTGAAGACCAACAGCTTAAGGTCAGCAGCAGTGAGCTGTGAATGACCCAGTCAGGAAAGATCAGTCTGAGGTAAGATTTAAGGCACCACGTGATCTCTTTACGGTTCATTTTTGGGAATTTGTTATATATCCAAAGAGCTTCTAGAGTTTTACGTGCAGATATTTTAATTCCTATACGAGAATCGTGAATTTGACGCCGAACATTACCCTGCATGATTTTGGTCGATACGCGTGCCTAGTGGGATTTTGGGATGGAGTCGCATAATTCAACTAGGTGCTCTTTTACACGAAGGAATAGTAGCCTACCCGTTTTGCCAATATATTCATTCCCGCATTCCTTGTAAGTGATTTGGTAACTTGTACTCGATCTCTTGCAGTGGTCATCTCTGCCGTTTGAGCAAACTTTGCACTTACTGCTTTCGCAGAGGCGGTCAAATAGTTGGTTGAGAGCTTATTGGCAATCTAGTGCCTTTGGAGGTATTTCAACTATTGATGCCGAATCTCTCAAATCTGCTCTTTTTAGGCTGCGTTTAATAGCTGTACTTGCTTTGTTAGAGATGAAAGACAGAAGGAAAAAATTCTTATTTTCGCCAGGCTTGTCGTTTTTGATCACAGATTTTTCTGAGAAGCGCGCGTTTTATATGTGACTGATGAGATAAAAGGTAATAAGCCAAGATGTTTTTGTTGCTTGGTTTCGGTACTATTTTGTGTTGTAGGAGTCTTGGAGAGGTTGACTTGAACGTTTAGAATTAGGAGACATTCTGCTTTCAGTTTTTCACTTTTGAGCTTTATGTGCTCTGAAAGACTATTCAACAACTCAAAACATTTGTCAATCTCGTCTTAGGTTGAGCAGACGACAAAGTAATCATCTATACACCTAGTAACGGCCGGATCGTTGATTGGGCTCTCAACTTCAGACATAAAGGCTGTTGCAAGGGTTGGCGTTCGTCGTTGCTCCTATTCCAGCTGTCTGATTTGTGCAAAATAGTTCTCGGACATCTGAACAATTAACAGTTTGGGCACTCTTTTAAGATGGCTATAACGTGCAGGATTGTGAAGCCATACATGTTTGTGGTCTTGTCGGGCTACGTTGGAAGCTTGTATATGGCTTGCATTGCAAACTAATTCGACACGTTTCTGCAAAGGGCGGTTACGTTGAATAATTCCATTACGTACTCGTTGTTAAAGAACACGTTACACAGATGGTACAGAAGCATTTGGGTATTGGTAAGATGGGCTGGAATGTGCTCTTGTAATTACACTAGTATTCGTCCTATCCGTTGGCTCTCCTACACAGCTCATGATGGATCTAACTTTGAAATTTGATGAATCATGTTGACGGTGGGCATAAGACCATGTAGACGAACTTATGAGTTTTAATAAGCAAGTATAAGACGTGACATGATGGTGGACTAAGTTTTAGTTGAGAGGTAACTGAAGGTTTTAAACCAGCCGAACTCGCAATTTTTACCCATTCTTTTTTCGTTTTCTATATTGTTTTTGGAATTTCTTGTTAGATGATTGACGATGAAGTGTGGTGCTTCCAGGGTGTTTCTTCACTATCGCAATATTTCTCTGATTGGTAAATACTACAAACTCTCCTCCTTTGCAGCTAACGTATCTGCCGCATGCCGTTTTTCTGCGCTTGTGTTAGGTTGGAACTAAGAATTTTTCCGCGGCAGTGCTATCGTTTTTAAAATATGCGAAAATTGACATCTACCATATTATTAATGTTTTGCTGCTTAAAGAACGCTCGAGGGAAAGGTGTTGGTATTGCCCTCATATTTTGATGTTTGTGAAAGTACTTGCAAAGTGCACGGAATCCAACACAGGGTTTCCTTAGAAATGGGTTGCGCCGGGGAGAAACTTGAGCCCACTTCTAAGAGTGAACGCGCATTATTGGCGAGAGTCATGCTTCCTAACACTGTGTACCCCGATTGATCTGGCACATTATTGATGTTAGATTGACTCTTAGAGCTTTCGTTAACGATGTTGTGATGTTTTGTTAATGAATCTGGTCTACGCTACTTGTTTAAAAGGTTTTCTAATTTTTTGCATAGGACTACTTTAGCACTTGACCTAATTGAATTGCAAATCGAAAATGACTCACCATTTGGCACGTTATGGCTCTCTAGAGGAGTGCCTAAACTGCTCATTCTTCAGATGGTCCGTGAATTATTTTCGGCATGTCAGAGGCTGACATTGTCAAAACGACTAGCTCTGACCTTTGCTATCTCTTTTATGTCAAAAGTAGAAGCCGCAATAATCGACTTATTGCCGTTACTCTACTATAGGTATAAAGATATAGATAATTTCTTTGTCGTCTGTTCATCGCAAGAGGAGTTGGGCAAATGTTCTGAGTAGTTGAATAGACAGTCAGAGTAGTACATAAAATTCACCCGTAAGAAGCATAAGTCTAATTGGCTGACATTTATAAGCGTTCAAGTCAACCTCTCAAAGAGCTCCTACAACACAAAATGGTACAGTTAGCCAAGAATAGAAACATCCTGGTTTATTGCCTATATTCTCATCCGCCACACACAAAATGCGCACTTGTGAAAACATGTTCCGAACAGGTGTTAGTGTGTGCACAGGAAGAGAATATAAGGTAGAGTCTCTAAGCTTGGCGCGTAAAATAGCCATCTCTAATGGCTACAGCACGGTGGATGCTTCTCAGAATAACGTTGGTAGCAATAGTTGAGATACCCTCGAAGGCATCGGACCGCCAATTAGTTCGCAACCGACTATATGACCGCCTCTGCGAAAACAATAACTGCAATGTTTGCCCAAACGGAAGAGACGACGATTGCATGTTATCCGTTACAATTTACCTGATCACTTGCGAAACATGAGGAGATGAATACATTGGCGAAACGAGAAGACCATTCTGCATCCGTGTAAATGAGCACCTAGCTGGGAAGCTTAACTCCGGCCCCAAAAGCCCTCCTAGGCACTCATAAGAAACAAAAGCATAGAGGGGAAGGTTGTACGTCAGATTCACGATCCTTGTACAGGAATCGAAAACATCCGCGCGTTAAACCATGGAAGCCTTTTGTACAGATAGTAACGGCCCAAAAATGAACCACAAAGAAAAGTGCCTCGTAAGAACGCGTGACCTCGCACCATACCTCAATCTTATATTCACTTCCTGTGCAGAGCACAGTCTCACTTACGCACTTACTTTAGCTGGCAGGTCTTCCACGAATAACTGAATGACCTAGAGTATTTAAGCGGTGAGTGTGTTTTTGTAGTGAAGGTCCAACTATACGGTCCAAGATTCGTTTCTTACATTTTCTGTTGAGGTTATGGGTTATGGAGGCTTTTGACTAAATGATTTGCGAATCACCTTGACCTTTCCAGGCTCTGAAGATGGCGAACCTCGCCGAAAAGTGAGCCACCAGGACTGTTGTAATATTCATGCTGCATTATTACCTGTATTGTTATATGCTTCGCTGATATTCAATAAATAATATCAATAAAACCTCGGAACAACTAAACAGAAGACAATACTCATTTATTCAAACTATACCAAGGTTAATAGATAGCCGGTCCTGGGATTGGTTGATTATTCTTTATATCTCTTTGTCCTTTCATTTCTTTCAAACGAATCTTTTTGGATCAACTTTATTTCACGTACAAGCATAAATTACCACAACTAGTCACTAACAATAAATATAACAAAAGAAAAAACCCGCAATAAACTGCCTGACACAGATTTGTTCGTCCCTTTAAAAGACCTGTTATGTGAGGCCCATCCTACAGTCGAATCTTTAATTAGACACCTCTGAAAGTTATTTTCACACAAAATGGAAGCAAGAATTTACAGCAATATCAGTCTAGGTCATAAGGCAATATGGCAAGCTTTTACTACTCGACTTAATTCCACACACTTTCCTTATTGAAATTCAGTATTGTGGATTTTCCTGAATCGCATGCGGAGGATTCCAGGAAACCTTACTGCGGTGAGGTACATTTTTTTGTTTATTGACACTTCACTGATCCGTCTTTACAGTGCTTTGTTTTTCACTGTGGAGATCGCGGTACTTGTAGCATTCAATTTGATTTACGTTTTCTTCCTGAATGCAGCAGAATAGTGGCTGAGCACGTCTCCGTGCAATATCGAGGATTACCTGGCTGGGACGCTCCACACCGGTACGTTGTTAGCTGCTGAAGAGAGTTCAGCGTAGAGGTTAGCCCGCGCTTGTCGCGTCAAACATAACAACCACTCAGCCACGGCTCTTCCGCAATGGGTACAAGTCATCTGAAAATCAACGGCAGAAAAGAAATTTCATGGGACAACTAACAATGCAGTTATACCCGTTCAAAACTGTAGGATTGTATAGATAGGCCTACTTGTGTTACATGGCATCTATTAAATCGTTCTTCACATATGCTTACATCTCTAGGTTGATTCTAACAACATCTCAATCAGAACTCTATGCTGCAATACATGTTTACCTTGAACGACGAAACCAGTAGGTCATTTCTCGCCAACAGTGTGAGTTTCGCTCTTTCTTCGGTGTATCTTGCAATTTCTTCTTCTGCTTCGCGGCGATCACGGACAACAATACATTTTCGTGTTCTGTAAAAGATGAAGAAATACAAGTGTCTAACATATTAGGTTTATGCATCTGATCCATAAATAAAGAGAAACCTTGCCACTTTGAAGCTAGGAAAGACGAAACAGTGCAGTGAGCACGTCTGTTTTCGGAAGCGCGCTTTCTTCACCAGATCTATAACGTGCCATTGAGAAAGAAATAATGCATCTGCCGTACAGCTACGAGACTGAAATCCTACCATCAATTTTCAAAAAAAGATTCTCCCAACCATCCTTCTCCACTTTCACACTGATTAGTTGTTACAGTTTGCCGCGCCAATATCTGCCATGAACAGCAGCTTCCTGTTCTGACAGCGGTCGTTCTGGTCCACTCAATATTACAAGGATTACAGACAGAGTATAACATAGAATTGGATGTAATTAAAAGAATCGTTGTTCATAATAAACAAAATAGAGTGTGGAAAAGACAGAAGTTCGCAATTTTCGGTGCTTCAACGCAGAAGTTGTCAGCCTTACTGAATCAGAAAGGGTATTCTCAGATGAACTTTATGTGAATTTTTGTACACCTCAGAGGTATGAGTGGAATCGCTGAGCCGAGCACAGTGTCAAGCCACGCGTGCATTATGGACCGGCCTTTCCAACGCAGCACCATTCAGGAATCGCTAGCTAACCAAGATTTCAAGACATGGAAAGAAAAAAATGCAGAGCGAACTCACTGAAATCAACTAGAAATGTTTCGTATCCACTCCTACGATGGCATGGAAAGACACAGTTGTAGGAGAGATTATTCGAGGTAAATTGCTTTTGCTGAAATAAAAATGTAATGATAACCATCGTTAGCAGGCAAGGTAAATGCGTCAAAAAGTTATTCATTCTACTGGAGTATTCTGCCGGTCGATAGCCACCATCGCGAGATGTGGTGAGGACGTAGAATACGAACGGTTCAACCTCGCTGAAGATCACCTTGATCAAATTGCTACTGTCGAACTTCATCAGGTAATAACTCTAGTTTACCGACCTTACTACCTATCCGTAGCATGGCTAGTTGGCACAGATTCTTACTGTACTGCTAAAAGAATTGTGTCCATATAAAATTTAATAGTTAGAAGTGATTTTGAAAAAGGCGGTCTGCATTTGTGCGATTAAAAATAGCAACCATGCAGTGATCACTGAAGAATATGAAGTGGTATGCGAAGATCTTATCTCAAATAGGAGTTGAACTCTCTTTTACTGAAACCAACCCCAGGTGGAGCAGAACTACATGGGTATTTCCTCCTATTTTCTACTTTGACAGCAGATTACGATGTGGATTTCAGGAACAACACTGGCAAGATTTGATGGATTCAACCATCACCATGGCTTTTTGAAAATAGATCCACAAAAACGGCTGAGAAAAAGCAGAGCGAAGAACTTAGTGGTGTAGTTCCAACGAGAGTAGCACCGAAAAGGCATAGTGGTGGCTCGAGTTCTTGGCAACAAAAAACATCAAGTTTCTCTCGTAACTCAGCGCTGCTGTGGTCACAATTCACGTCGTACAGTGTTAGAAAAAAGTAGTATTTCCTCAGGCTCTCCAAAAAAACTTCGGAATCTTCTATATCTCTATCTATATCTAAGAATAAATAAAAATCTGAGGATTATTCATGCTGAAATGTTGATTATATTCTTAACTTAATAAGCATTCGTAGTAGCTTTGAAAAGTGTTTTCATTTTGTTGAAGGGAGGCGGGTATTCTCCACTAGAAGCAGGCCAGTAATAAAGCATAATTAGATTGGAAATAACGACACTGCTTGCAAAATCTCAGACTTATTATGTACTGAAATATTGTAAAAGGAAGAGATAGTATATTCACAAATACAGAGCAGGTTTTGATTCAAGTACGACGGCAATTACATCGCCACAGTGAAAGTCGTGAGAGATTCCAGCAATGTAGTGAATCTAGAGAAACGAGTCAATCAATCCACGTACCTGTAGAAGGCCTTGACTTTCTCCTCGTCGCCCAGTTTGATCCACTCAATTTTAGTAATTTCTGTATGTTCATTATGTACAGTCCCCTGAAAATGGCCCAGCTACGAAGCACACACTTCTAACAAGTTAGAACATATTCTACTACAAAAACACTGCGCCATCTACATGACCTATAAATTTCCAGCAGCACATTCTTTCTTTTTTACACATAGACTAATGAAATCGAACATGCAACCTCTCATCTTCTACTGCGCAACTGCCTTTGACCTGTTTCACCTTCATACACGCTTGCAGAGGTATTATTGGAGGGGGGGGGGGGGGAATTAAACAATACCAATTATCATCAACCATGAAGCATTACTCAAACACGGAAATCAAAATAGGAAATGCTTCACAACTTATCTTGTCTTCGTTTGATACCGGCGCGTTGCAGAGGAGAGGATTTCCCAAAAATGCACAGCTCATTTAACATATTCCTACCCACGTTAAGCTTATAGATCCATGCCCCAACTAACGATAGTTTCAAAGTGTTAGTGAACTGACTGCACAAGAGGACCATTTTGCCACACCTTTTGGCTCTTATGGAAATTAAGCATTGAAAGAAGTGCACACAGATGTCACGTCTCTTCCAACGAGCAAATAGATTATGATGAACGAAGATTCATGCTAACCTGAGCGCAGCGATTTGGAGATGTAATGTTTGACGGAATAGAATACGGATTTCCTCTTATACGTCAGTGACCAAATGCGAGAAAAACTTTACTAGGTTGTTCGAGTTAATCGGCTTTCCACTGATCCCAGTTCTCGGCACGATTTCTTCGGACGAACTGATAGCATCACTAGTGCTGCAAAATTTACTAGTCTTGAAACAAGTAGCTGAAAGAATGCCCTACAGCAGGCGTTTAAATTGGCAATGAATGTGCAAGAAAGTGAAGCCAAACCGATGTTGTCACGATACGCACACCTGCCACTATTGATCATTAATTAGAACATATACATTATATGTGGCGCAGTGGTTAGAGGTGCTCTGCGTCGCACACGAGGTCAATGGTTCGATCTCGCGCTCATGGCTCTCCAAGCCATTCATCCCTCCGGAGTCGGTAAATTGGTACCAGACAAGTCTCAGACAGGTCTCAGGATAAGCAGCACTGACTCGGTTTAGCGGGAGGCCACCGCGAGTCATTGTAAAGGCCAGATATGCATTCAATCACCTCAAACGAAGTTAAAAATTGGAGTCAAATGCATGGTGCATCCCTTAGGGAGTGATCAACGCCGAGAGCTTTATCCTTTATCCTTTATACATTATCTATATATATATGTACATATACATATATATATATATATATATATATATATATATGGGTGCAGTAAAAGTTCTGTTATTTCTGTTTTAGCATTGAGAAACCATTTTTCTTACTAGATCCTAACACGATGCCTAATTTTGGTCTAGAATTTGTTTCATTATTTTGGTCGTTGTGTGTGTAAATGTGCTGAAGTTATGTATCGCAAAAATCTGCGTGCCTTAGTAGATGAGCCGCACAAGACGGGAATGAAAACGCCGGATATTGTTAAAATAACTGGTTTTACCCTAAAAAGTGTCTACAGAACAGTTAAACGTTTCAGATAGAATGCAATAATTAAGAGCCTTCTTCATGGAAGTTATCGAACGCCTCCTACACCCCAGAAAACATTCAAAAGTTACTCGCCAGATTCAATGAAACCCTGAGCATTTGACACGCAAAGTGTCAGGTAAGTTCGAGATCAGTGAGAGAAGCCCCGAAAGATTGTCAAAAATTACCTAAAGAGGTGCAGCTACAAAATCTGTCAACTTTACTTCCTAAACGAAAGATGGAAGAAGAACGATGTGCTCTGTGGTTATAAGAGGATAAATGAATATCCGACCTCATTCGACGGAGTGGAAATTTTCACAGGGGTGCTAGTAATCACTCGAATGCTCAAATTACTAGCAACAGCTGTACATTGTCGGCTTTCGAAAATGCAATTTCAGAGCGCTGTTAGTTGAATACACGCATATATATCTCACCAGACAGAGCTTTTTTTCTAGACTATTGACAATCATTCGATAGCTCAAATCTCAATGATTCCAACACAGTACTTGCTTCCTCAAGTGACCACTTTTCTGCAGCGCAGTAGGGAAAACAGAATTGGTATAAATGAGCGAACACGGTGGTCTTTGGCTAATCCATCGGCCGCTGGACGAGATAGCAATGGTAGTTACGCAATTACACTCGATTTTTGGTAGGTCTTGTGGAAGTACGATACTTGTCACTCAGTTATGATCTGTTTTGTCGCTGTGAAAGATGAACTCCTGGTAAAAAGTATGACTCTGCTACAAAAATGCTCTAAATACTCTTATTTTGCCATCAATACGAATAAACCAGTCATCATTATGGCCACTTTAATGTAATTCATGAATCCAGAACGTCCTCTTTGCTTTCAACAGTGGTTCGAAAAATTCACATATTACAAGACTTTCTCTGCGCTTTCATACGCACGAAAATCGATAGATCACCGGGTCAACCCACCTTGCCGCTTCATACAGTGGCTAATGAATTGACCAGAAATTACTTGCTAGCGCATGCCAACTCAAAATTGTTCCTTCTGCTGCGCTGCAGAGAAACGGTCTATTCAGAAAAAAAGCACAGTATTGGAATCTCTGAAACTTACATTAATGACTACTGATAATCTAACAAAAAACTTTGTCCATCGAGAAAACGGACGTGTGAAACACGAATGTTTTTTTTTCATTGAAAGGTTATAACGAGGACTTTTACAAAAATTGCCCAAATACAGCCGCAGCCAGAGCGAGTTCAAACTCTCAAGTGATCACTAACACTCCTATGAAAACTTATTGCCTAACGAATGTGGTCAAATAATCACTTGTACCTCTTCGAATGATTCGTTCAAAAGATGGCTTTTGGACGATGACATTTGATCGTCAACGTCACATACTGCAGGAAGAAGTCTTAGTTACTCGCTACACTAGCGTAGGTTCGCATGAAACAGCTTTGACACGCGTTTGGGACGAAATCGCGTCAGAAACGTATGCTAGCATCGTTGGAAGTTTTCGCAAGTGACTTTGAAAAGGTTTAGAGGTCAAAGGATGCAATTTTGAGAATTTGTTATAAATTCCTTCTTTCATGCTGTAATTGTTAATCTATTAAACGTGATTAATCAATTAATTGAATGACTTCATGCAGTATTTTTTCACTTTATATTATATGGAAAAATCGGCAAAACTTTTAGCGCACCCTGTATATGTGTGCTTACGTACATTTTCTGATTTCTGTGGGTTGTTGAAAATTTGTCGGGATAACCGCATGGATTTGTTTTAACTTATACTGTCTGTGAGAAAACATTTGACAGCGTTAAAACGAACGCACTCTCTTCAACGTTTGTCGACTAAGGTATAAACCCGCCTTGTACATTAACATCAGTAGACTGCTGTGAAAATTGCAATGCAAAAATACGGCTTTTTTACCGACCCCCTAGCATGCCTTCAAAAAAGAAGTTCGACAAGGCGATGCTGTATCGCCAAAGCTGATCAATGCTGCAGTACAGTAGACGATGAAGTTGCTCGATTGGGACGAGAAAGGCATACGTAGTGATAAAAATTCCTATCATAATTCGTTTTGCGGGCGACATCACAATTTTTTGTGAAAGTACCAGTGAAGCCTAAATAATACTCAATGAACACAGCTATGTGTAGGAAAGGTTTGGATAGGCTTCTGTAAGGCAAAGACCCAGTTTGTGAATTGAATGGTGACAAAGTGAACAAATTGCGCTGAATGGTATGCTGATTATGAAGACCATTTTACACGTACACCTTGAAAGTTCGATATACGAGAGAACAAAATAAAGGAGGAATCAGACGCAACAATAGCAGCATGAGCGGTAATTGGGTCTTTCAAAAAAGCCAGACCAGTGAGGACCACAAGCTCTGTGCTCACCTTTTCGATGCAAGTCCCAACGGTCTGTTATGCAGCAGAGACGTGAGCTGATATCACAACCACACCAAGAAGGCTGCATATCACTCAGAAACCGTCTGTGTGAAGACTTTTATAAGTCAATTGGCAGTTACAACATCTAGCGAATTTGCAAAGCTCAGATCTTGAAAACGTATCTCATCTTCAAACTCCTTCTGTTTGATTGCTATTAGCGTTGCTATGATGTTACACGTATACCCAGTGATGTAGAATGATGTGCAAAACTATCACGTCAGGCGGAACTTGAACCGGCATCTCGCTCTATCTGCGAGCGTTCTCTAAACCGTTGCACTACTGACGCCCGTTTTACCATCATTTTTTCTGTGCTACAATATCTGTCAGCGTGACTGTTTTTAATGCCAACATCGATAACATGGGCAAAATCGTTGACGGTTGGTTGCTAACAGATGGAAGCGTTGTAGCGTAGCAAGAGTGATGGCAATACGGGCGTGCGTCAGTAGTGTATTGGGTCAGAGCACGCGCTCCCTGATAGAGTTTGATTCGGGTCCGAGCCCCGGCTGACGCAAAAGTTCTTCGCATTACTCTTCATCACTGGGTTCATCATATTTTCGTGATCCAAAAATATACATCGTTAGCGAGATACGGACGGACTGGCCACGTTATTAGAATAAATGAAAATAGACGGAAGGAACAGTGGAGTATGTCCCGAGAGAATGCAAACACTCTCTTGAAAGACCACCCACCTAAACGATGGGTGGACATATATGTGGTTAACGTCAACCATCGCCCTCCATGGATGCTAACGAGTTTGTAGCCGCTATATGGGCCTCCCGTACTTCATCAATCTCGAAAGCAAGCTTTCGCCATAGACGACGATTGACCTTGAGACAAACGAATGGAAACTATGTTATGGCTCGCGCTAGCAATGAAGGCAGGGAGTTCAAGCATTCAGATATATAAGTAAGTACGCTCGGGATTAGGCAGTGGGACGTTGACTTCACTTTGAAAAATTAGCTGAAATTGCCCAGTTATAAGGTTGCTCGTTTTCAATTTCTGAACAAAAAGATGTAAATAAAAAGGCTCTTAAAGGCTCGCCGAATGACTTATTTGATAGCTGTTAATCGTCTGTTGAAGGTACTATTACGGATCAGACGTATTTACGAGCGAACCACTCCACAACCACCATAAACGACTTCAACTTTTCAAGAGGGATCAGCAGCATCTTGCAGTAGCAGCAACCATATTCCACAGTCATTTGCAGCCTCTGTGACGGTCTGAGTTGGCATTTGAGCCTACGGAATGACGTCGTTGATCTTCACCAGCAGAACCGCCAAAATAAACACTGTCAACTTTTAAGAGCACGATTCATGGGGTGTGCTGAACCTTGAAATACTCAACACTGTGGTGCCGACGGATTTAAGCTTTAGTAGAGCTGGCTTCTGCGCATTTCAGCGGCAAGCGATTGCCATTTGTGACCTGCTTCCAAGCTTTTGGGAAGAACATTTGGCCGTCAAATTCATCGTGTCTAAACCCATTCGATTACTCCGTATGGTCTATACTGAAAAAAGAAGCCTCGGCTACTCAATGAACTGGCGTATGCGCGCTTAAAATGGCTCTGACATGCACTCACGATGGAACTGCGGTGGAAACTCCAGCAAGCAACGTTAGAAGTTTTTGGATAGACTTCGTGAATGTAGAGAGCTCAAAGGAAGCAAATTTAAAAAATTTGCTATGTTTTTTAATCTATGAGCAGTTGTTGATCTAATAAACGCAACCATCCTTTTAATTCAATGGACTGATTTATTCATGCAATATTTTCTTTACTGTTGAAACACGTGAAAAATCCACCAGAACGTTTCCCGCACTTTGTTTATGTCGTACACTAGTAAGATGAAGCTAACTGGTACGATCTTCTCGAAATTGACGTGAAGTTTCTAAGGACGATCTGAAACTACCTCTCACGTTCTCATTACTCACATAGTTTAGCGTTTTAACCAAATCTGATTTTAGAGACACTTTGATACGCACTAAAAAGAGTCGTTGTATATAGCACACTCAACAACTCTCATGAGATACATGTTTTCTCATACAACTATCATTCCACGAAAGATTATTTATAGATCTGTGAAATGTGATCTTGATAAACATAACAAAACAACAAAGGTAAACACTTGGAATAGATCCATATCAAAGTGTGTGTGTGACCATTACCTCACACCTCCACTTTCGTCGAGGTGAACGGCATCGATGAAGGAAGCGCACGCCGAAATGCCATGAGAAAACTCAGAACGCGGATCTTATTCAAATATATCGTTTGAAAGACTATGAATTCAACGACATCTGTAGTCATAAACATATTTCGCCACTCGTTTCCGTTTACAAGAACAAATGCTATGCGTGAGCAAATGCACATAGAATTCGTGACTGCTTGGTATGGGAGCAGTCACATCCGTAAGATATAATCGACTAATACTGCTGCACTGCACGGCAGTTTTCTTTTCAATGTTTAATTACAGTGAGAATCCTGGGTTCTTGATAGAATCAGTTTGACACAATAGAAATTGTGTGGAATTTACGGATTGCGTAGGTACCTACTGACTAAAAAGTTCAATTGAGTATGCAAGAAGCAGCGCGGTGAGTGGCTGATCCTTTACGTGTCTGAGCAAAAAAGAAGGAAGGAAGCGCGAAATATGATATGTAATTACTGGGATATCACGTTTATTCTAGTGGCAAATTGATTCATAACAGCCTGTTTTTAAGAAAGAGGTGAAGAATGAAAGCATTACTGGAAAAATTGATTTGTTCGGGTTTCAAAGGCACTAAAGCTACTTCGTCACTGAAAGACAGAATAAAAAAAAGCAGTTCTAGAGGTAAAAAAACCGCTTCTTCTAAAGATTTGCTTACTCACTGTCGATGGGGTACAGTGAATTCTTTGCGAATAGCTCCTATTTCTATACTGTTGTGAGCTCAATTATCCTAACTCAACTAAAGTTCTTAGAATTTCAGCTCAAACGTTGAAATTTAGTAATAGTGTAGGCTATTCCTAGATGCGGTAATATCGCTACAAGGTAAACATGCTTTAAGCTTGCCGCAACTTATTGAAGCGTCGGTTTTGTAACCTTTCATGTATAAATCAATTATCAATCAAATCATCAGTATCAATTATCAGTTAAAGCTCAAGCTTAATTTGTTCTTCGCGAAAGTCCTGTATGGCAAACTCGTGCAAAATCGGACATTTTGTTTCGACTTGGAAACTATATGTGTTAAAGCTAAATCGAAGCTCTCTACTGAACAGCCAGTACATTCAGTGCTGCATCAGAATTTCACCTACCAACACCACGACAGAGATTTTTTCATTGCAGATTATACTAATTACCATTAAAATCCATGAGCCTTCAACGTGGACTCGGTACTAAGAATAACTTGAAATGTTAGCGAAATATGACAAGGGACCTAGTTGGTTACTCTTGCGTGAACATGGGCAATACATTAAGTATGCAGAGGCATCAGGAAAGTTGACTCTAATTTATAATTCTTTTCAAAGAATCCAAAATCTAGAAACGCCTCAACGGCATAGTGGAGATACACCCAAAATTTAGTTAAGCGGTTCTTTTTTGACTATAAGCAAATATATAAAAAAACCTTCCTCATTTTGTGGAGAAAAAGATGTCATAGAAGTGTTAGTAATCATTCGAAAGCTAAGACTTCAGGCTATCGCCGCAGGTCGCCGGTTTTTGAAAGAGCTTCTCTTGACGTTCCCATAGGAGATCTTTTTGCATAAAAGACAGGCATTGTTCTTGCCGGACAGAGCTCTTTCTTCAGAGTAATGTTAGTCATTCCATAGCATAATCGTTTCTGATGTCAATGATGTGCTTATATCCTAAAGAGCCATTTTTCCGAAACGCAGCAGGTAAAATAATTTGGGTTGCCATGCGCAAGAAGGTGGCTATTGGGCACTCGCGACCAGTTGGCTAAGGCGTCCACATGACTAGCTGTTGAGGCTATGATCGACTAATTTACTAATATGAAGGTGCAGTGTCGAAGCGTATGAGCTGTGGAGGAGGTTTTTAGTACCACAGTAATTCGTCCTATCTGGAGATCACAATTCACATGTGTAACGCGTAACGCGGCAGATCGCTTGCGATGCACGGTAGATGGAGAGTTAGATCGAGCTCCCTAGTTTCCATTGTTATTCAATCTTTAATTCTGATTAGATGCTGATGCCTGTTGGAAGCAGTTTTGATGTTCAGACCTCCTAAGCTTCGACAAAGAAATCACAATGGTGATTATTCGTACGAGTGGTTGATGACCGATTTCATGGCAAAATAAAAGTATTTGAAGCCTTTTTTAGCAGAGTCACCCGTTTTACGTAGTGCCTCCTGATGACGATATTTTTCCGATAATATGAGCGCGTAGAGAATTATTTCGCAAGCAAAGTTTTGCATCAGCAGTCACGTGCCCACCACACCCACCGCGACGTGAATAGCCCCCAATTTCCCTCTCCCACACATCAAGTTCAACTTATTTTACCTGCTGGTTTACAAAGAAAAGTTCTTTTCAAGGTAAGAGCACGAGAAATATGCGCTAGTTTTGCGTGCAGATCAGAGCGTTGCAAGAGGGTTCAAAAAACCGCTGCATGGGGTGATCGCCTGAGGTGTTAGCTTTCAAATGATCACCAAAACTCCTAATATAAGCCTCGCTTCAGCAAATGCAATTGTGTTTTCTTCGCTTTACCAAGTAGCCAATAATCTATCAAGGCAATAAGCTACTATGTATTTTCCTAATATTGGATATGCATTCTTGAAGAAGAATTTCTTGTTCGTCGGACAATGAAGCTCAGGACTTCTAGTGATCGTTTAAAGCTTAAAATTTAGGAAAATTTAGAAAGAGGCTTTTTTGAAAAAAGCTTTTTTTCACAACTCAAAGGGAAGAAAAATAAAACTATGTTTCTAGGCGTTGCGTTTTATCTCACCTGTAATTGGCCGAACAGAGCTTCCTTATATTGTTAAAAGCTGTATATGTTTCAGCGATTCCAACGCTGTGCTCGCCTGCTGAAGGCATCGTTTTACTACACTGTTGAAGTTAAAGAAAGAATGATATCCAAAGAAGCCGCTCATTGTTTGCCGCCTATAATGTGTGATTTTGTGTAGATCGATACTGTGAAAGATCGATCGTGCAGCCCGATTCGTATGCCTTGAGTGAATTTCGTTATTTCCATGATATTTTCTTCTATGGAAATTTTGAACAATGAAAATTTTGGACATAATGTATAATTCTGGTACTTTATGATTTTTTTCTTATGTTAATATAAAATAAGATAATCTTCATCATTGAATGTCACCCATCGGTCTACGCAGCTGATGAATGCGAATGAATCAGATCCAAAGCGTCTTGTTTTTAGTAGGAGGAAGATATCCTTACTGATAAGTCTTATCATGAATCCGACCGATGCAACTGATGAACACGAGTAATAATCGATTTATTACCAGTTGGAGGAAACAATTCATAATATATAATCTTATCACAAATTCATTGTCGGAGACTTTAGAGCCAGAATAGGGAAGCCTACCAGAGCGAATGCAGGATTCGCAACTTTGGATCAGTAGAAATAATTGAGATTCGAGTAGGACTTTGGTTTGCAGCACGTCTTTTCCATGGAAATTTCATTTTCCCGAAGACAGACATCGCCGTTTGACAAAGTAGTATCTCAAAGACACAATACACTCGGAATTCAAATATATACTAATAAAGAATAATTGGTGTCTACTTGGCACATCCGTAATCCCTTTTGTTCTGTACTGAGTCTGATCTCCGCCTTCTTCGGACAAAGATGGGATCTAGTCGCAACCTGGAAAAAATTCATGTCATCGACCATAAAGAAGTCATCAAGATATCTATGACGGAAACATTTTATACGAAATCCTATGCAACTATGACTATAGATTGAAAATAATTCGACCGAAGGCTAAAAGATACTTTTCGAAAAACTCAGAAGTTTTGTGTCGACTTTTCCTAATTCAGAAGATCCGAGCATGCCTTCTACATCACGAAGGACTTGTTTGAAAAGAGAGGGAAGCTCAGTTCTGACATAATGCGGCACATCCAGCACTAGTGGTATTGAGTGTCAGCTACAGAAGAGCGTTGCAAGAGGATCTACATTGTACAGGCAGAAGAAACTGTTGAAAGGAGCATTAGAAAAATCAGACTAAAGAGTGCCGTCGGAAATTGAGAGATATACAGTTACACTGTCAGGGTTGATGAACGAAGGTGGAAGAATATTCGCGGTGATATAAATTTATAATGGATAACTTCCACTTAAATTGATTAAGTTCAGCCATTCTTGTCACGTACCCGAAAATGCCCATTGAAAAAGTCATTCAGGGTTCTACCTTGAAGTTCTGATTACGATGGAGAACATGGAAAAAGAACACCTTCAAGGTGCGATGACATTGTTGCCGACTTTTGAGAGCTAGAGGGCACAATGTGCCTGCACTTTTCGTAGCGCATATGACATTTTACTTCAGAAATCGAAAATCTTAGATCAGTGAGAGGCGCCGTGCAGTGTCGTCCTCCGCAAAGAGGTGGCCAAAGAGATCTTTGTAGCTATCGACCGAGTTGCATGTTAAAATACTAAGTAAGCCTTTTACGAAAGTTACTCTTTGTTTTCATTAAGAACTTTTGATGAGGTGCAGTCATTCAAACAAACAAAGAATCGACAGAGATATTGTTGCATAGACCATATACAAACCGTGTCTAGGGTTGCGGTGGTCAATGTGGAATGCCATCTCTCAAACCTTTTGTCCACTATGCAAACCATCTGATAGCGTCAGAAAAGTGCAATGCTCTCAGCGTTTGTAGACTCTTGTGCAAAGCTATTCCATACACAAACGTTAGCAGACTGCTATCAAAACTGGGTATGGAAATACGGCTTTCCTAGCAATCTCTTAGTACATCTGAAAAAGAGTTTTGCCAAGGAATACGATATCGCTACAGCTGATCATCGCCGAAATGTAGCTGATAAAGAGTGGCTAGACAGGGACAAGAAAATTATGAGCGTGAATAAAAAAAAAGTTGTTAAGCCTTTATTTTACGGATGACATCGACATTCTCGTTCGAAATACGCATAAATTACATAAACTCCCAGTATGGAAAACCAAGGGCCCAAAGATAAAATTCGAACTGGTCGATCACCGATTAAGCAGATCACCTCATACGTGCACCTTGAGTCAATGAACTGGAGATGAACATAACAGAGGGGCGTGACAGAAGGAGGAAAGCGGCGTGGGCCACTTTCGGGCCTTTCAGAGATGCCACCGACCAAATAACGGACCCGGCGCTACGCGCAAATTTTTTCAATTCAACAGTCCTTCCACGCCCTTCCACCGTAAAGACGAACGCTGACACTTTCACCACGTCAAAATGGCTGAGAACAACTCACAAAGCTTTTGAGCGATGTCTTCTAGAATACAGTAGCCAATCACAACATGCAGGCTAGGGCAGCTCAGATCTGGGTCAGGAGCATATTTGGTTTGGACCAGAAAATGTGGGCCTGAGGTATGGCACTAAGTCACGCGTCTTCCCAAAACGCTCCTCCTTGCTATTCATTTTTGGATCTTTTAGGCCTCTCTATTTATCTTCAAGAGGCTTGATTAGGTGACGATTTAAAACTTTGCACGAAGGTACTGACTTTCGTATCAAAATCCTCTCCACTAGGTTTTCTACCCCGCGCCTTACTAGTGGAGTGCTATATTTGACTTTGTATCCACCTAGATGCACTTTTGTATGAACCCAGAGTGATCTGCACTTCGCCATTTAGTCGTCCCATCATTTATCAAAGTGACACATTATGCGATTTTGAGCTTATATAGACCGTTAATAATCTGTTGCCAACTAGGTGGTAGCCTAGAGTAGAGTATCGCGATATATCAACTAAATGTACCGCATTTGGTATTATATGTTAGACGCTGACAAATGGAAAACGGATTCGTTTTGCAGGACAAGGTATTTTCATGCAAAGGTTGGTAATCTTCCAAAGCATTAATCTGTGGCTAGAGCCATTCGTAATTGTTTTCCAGAAAGTTCTTATTATAACGCTGTAGCATTCAGAATAAAATCATGATTTACGAGCACTATCTGCTTTTTTCTCTTTCGCTTATATTTTGCTGAACAAAGCCCTTCCCTTACATAGTAGTCCCTCGATAGTGCAAGTCATAAAAAATTTAATCATGTGCTTGTTACCTTAACGAAAGCCTTCTTAACAGCGCTGAAATAAAAAGAAAACAACTGTGTTTTACACACACATTTTTTTCGCAAGACAGAGCTCTTTTTTGTGCTACTAGTAATCCTTGAGCAGCTCAAGATTTTAACGATTTTGAAGTTGTGCCTAATCCTAGAAAGACAGCTTTTTTTGCAGTGCATCACAAAAGACGAGATTGATTTACATACGCAGGTAATGGGATTTTTTTGACCAATTCAGGGGCTGTGGAGTGAGGGGAAGACTGTTGCCGAGATCATCGATCGATGGCGCTCAGACGGATAGCACGCGATGTGCGACTTTGTTATTTAACTAGAGATGTTTACCTTGCCTTATAAGAATCTCCCATATCAAACCAATGACTCTGATACTACAAAATTTCCTCTACACGTTCATATGCTTTCGTGTTTACAGCGGATTATACGTGTGAAAAAGTGAAAGCACGCGAGGGTGTAAATGTCCATCATAAGCTCGTATCTTGCGCAAGACACTGGATTTTAATTTGCAGCTGCTAACATATATGTGCTCCGCTTTTTTGCCCACACCTTTGAGATTACTGCTTTGTAGTTGTGAGTACTTGGTCCGAAGTAAAGGGCATGATTTGTTCTTGCTCACTAGACTAACATTAAGCGGAGTTTGTTCATCTAACTCTACCGCGGCATCTATGACCTGGTAGCAGTTGGAAATGGCAGTTCTCCTCAACAAATCTAAGGGTTCTTTGCTCATCTCGTGCCACTCTGTAGAAACTGCCTGACGCCGTAATCGTTTTTTTCGTGATATTATCGACTACTATCAAATAGACCATTTTATAAAAGCAAATTATTACTCCACAACTAATCTATTAAGAATCATCAAGTACAAACAGACTTTAGCTGGGGATGTTACTTCATTTTCTCTCTATTCCACTTTAGAAGAGTACAAGAAATGTGACTTCAAAGTCCCACTGGTCAAGGATAACGATCGCTGAAAGGTCAGTCGAGTAATTTTTTATTGCACCGTCAGGCAAGCTGAGTAATTGAAAATATTAACCTATGTGTATTGCTTTCTTTCAGAATTTTTGTCGAGAAGGCCGACAATCTTAACGATGGCTTTCTTGTTGAACTCGTTAGCATTCCGACGATCACTCCAATCATCGATTTTGCTCGTCAATTCTCACGAACTCATCGATTCTGGGGCTGCTTTTTTCACACAATTCGCTGTAAATCCTCTATGATCCATTCTGTAATGCATTTTTCACGCCATTCTAGCATTTCCCGGACTATTGCTAGCTAACGCAATACAACGTCATTCATCGGTACCAAATGAATTGTACCACAAGCAATGCAGAATGGAAAGCACAAGTTGAACCCTTCCCCCTTCCCAATCCAGTGCATTTTCTGAAGCTACACGCCTTGTACAAGGTATGCTAACGAGCTAATAAGTAAGCTGTGATTAGGCATTTGCTTTGCATGCAAAATTATTTCATTATCTCTGACTGAAGACCCGGTCGATTTTGAGTGCATCGCACTGTTTCATTTACTAGAGACGAGACGTAATTTGTCTCATTATAAAAGAGCATACACTTGTATCGCCCTACAATACATCTACCTATTCTTCTGGTTATATTCCATCTTCTCTCGTCTGCCGTATCTAATGCAGTGAAGCACAGTTGTCGCCACAAACGGTTGAATTCTCTGTCTTTTGATATGTGGCCATGACTTCTGTAAATTTTAAGATCATTGTATAAATATGCCCTTGTTGAATTTAATTTGCTGTTATTGTAGTGTTGTAGAGATAAACGTTGAGCCCTTCAGGTTTGAGGTAGTTGAAACTTGAAACAAGGCACCCGTCAACAAAGACTGTAGCGAAGACTAAGAAGGGAAGCGTACACCACAAAAGAGATTAGCCAACGTTCTGAGCACCGGTCGGTGCAGTGCGTGATTAGACGCTTTGAATACTTTCTCATAAACATACATCCCGTACACAGAAGAGCGCATCGATTATGTGTTTACTGAGATATGAGATAACTGTTTCTACAACGTGTCCATTTTGTCTTAACATTGCGAGTACTGTCAGCAGAGTATTGCAATAGGATCTATTTTCGCCTAGTTATATTCCACGCATCAACTCTACTATCATGAATTTATGCTATCTCCTCTTTCAAGTTAGAGCGAAGTTGACGGTGTCTAAACACTCTTTCCTGTCCTGCAGTAAGTTTTCAGCGATGAGAAGACTCCTGCACATATTATTGATGTAGAAATAACTTCTTTTATTCAGAAAGTTGCCCAGCGCTACACCACGAGCTAATTGCCAGCCATAGTGGAATCGCTGCCAATGTATACTAAATTTGTATAAGTCAGGTAACCTGCCGCACACAATTTGATCATCTTGGGCATCTCAAATATGTGGCGTTTTAGTGATATTTTCAGTGATATTTGAAAAACAGTCAGCCTTGGCACTAGAGGGCCGCGTTGAGACATTTTATATTTGTGATCTAGGATTGGGCCAAATAGATGACGGTTGGTTGCTGGCAGAACGATGCCTTGTGTCGCAGAAAGAGTGATGACGAAACAGGAGCGTCGGTAGTGCCATTAGTAACATGTGACCTCGGAAAAGGTAAAACGAGAGTTTTATTTCCCTCTAACGTTCAAAGTTCAGCATATCACTCAATGCTACTAGATATAATTTCAGAGCATTTATCTATTACCCTGGTGTTGAGTTGATGACAGAGCGACAGAACAATCATAATATGATCACAGTGGAGTAGCAGCTGGCGACTATACCACAACTTCAAACATGAACACAATGGCAAGGCTTTTTGGTAGACTCTGTGGCATTGCAAGCCTTCCCATTTTTTCGCAAAGTTCTTAGAGCACTTAGAGATTTAGCACCCTTGACAATCTTCTAGAATACTCATGAACTGCTTGAGCTATCCGTACTTTAAACTACTACTATTTAGTAAGGAATTCAATCATGGACAGGGTAGCAATTTAACACATCCGTATAAATGGTGGTGAATTCGAGGACTCTACCATATGTGTAGTGTTTGAAGATAGGTTAAGCAAACAAATTCAGCAGAATTTCATAACTCTAAAATGGGCAGGGATGTACTTATGCCAGACTGAGAATGTCGATTTTGTAAACCACATTATTCTATCCTTGGTCTCGTCATGACAGTCGATGATAAGTGTGAAGGCTTTCTTCCGCTTTCCACATCCGTTTTCAGCTTTTTGAAGAAGAATTCATGTTTACACCTTTTTACCTCTCCATAATTATTCGATAGCTCAAATCGCGAGAATATGAAAAGTGTAACTTTTTACCTGAAGAGAGGAGGAGGGACGCGTGGTTGAGTGGTTGCGATGCTCATCGCGGAGAGCACACTGCCGAGCTCCACTCCTAACTCTCTCCGGCAATCAGAAACAACGTCCTTTGGAACCCCACAGCAAGGCTGCTCTCGAGATTGTAAGAAATCTCGTTCAACCAGAATTCTACACCGCATAAGAAGAAGAAAAACGACTCGAATACTCGAAGTACTGGGATCCGTGCAACAAAGAAAAAACACTGCGATGACAGATCAAACGAAATAAATTTAAAAAACTAAGAAAATTATTCTTCAAATGTGTTTTATATTACGTTGTAACAGTAAAAGAAAAATTGTAATTTTTTTCTCGATACAGCTTTTCTTTGGACTGTCAATAACCAATTTATAGCACAAATCTTACCGGCTTCAATGATATGTTAGATTTTGAATGAAAAATTTTTAGGGCCTTGTTACAGCTAAAAGAATATCGGGTTTCGTACTTTTCGTGCATTTTCTATTCCGGTACGTAGATAGATTTCACAAAGTTGACACCAAGCTATCTCGCTATCTGAAAAATGGAGCGTCGCCAAACAGTTTGTGAGCAGAAATAAACCTTCGTTCGGTGTCCTTTTGAGAATCGACATTTCGCTTGTAATACGCCATGTTTTTGTAAGAACTCAGCTGCTTATATTCGAATGTTAGTAGAGTGAAAGCTTTCAAAAGAAGGAAGTTCGATTAAATCCTCGTAACATCCACTTGAGACCTTGGAACTTGAGATGCAGTAACTTGATGCCATGATTCTTTTTGGCTGACCAGAGACAAATGAAAAGACGGCCCTTTCGCTGGGCAAGATCTTTTCAAAAGAGTGCCAGCAATTTTTAGAAAGCTCAAATTTTTGGATACTGCGTTACTGCTTTTTTCAAAGAGACCCATTCATAAGACCGTAGTATTCAAAAAAAAATATTTTACAAAAATGTAATAATGTAAGGAAAGAGCTTTGTCCACCGAAATATAAGCGAAAAAAAAGCAGATAGTGCTCGTAAATCATAGTTTTATTCTGAATGCTACAGCTTTATTATAAGAACTTCTTAAAAAACAGTTACAAATGGCTCTAGCCACAGATTTATGCTCCAAAACAATTACAGACCTTTGCTTGAAAACTCCTTGCTCAGCGAAACGAATCCGTTTTCCATTTGTCATCGTCTAACATATAACTACCAAATGCGGTACATTCAGTTGAGATATCACAATACTCTACTCTAGGATTCCATCTAGTCGGCAACAGATTATACACCGTCTATGTAAGCTCAAAATCGCGTAATGTGCCACTCTTGAAAAAATGATGAGATGATTACATGGCAAAGTGTAGATCACTCTGATTTTATACAAAAGTGCACCTAACTGGATAACAAAATCTCTCATGACTTTCACTTTGGCGATGTAATTGCCGTCGTACTTGAATCAGAACCTGTTCTGTAACTGTGAATATATTATCTCTTCCTTTTGCAACATTTCAATATATAATAAAGCTGTGATTTTTGTAGGCAGTGTCTTTATTTCCAATCTAATTATGCTATACTACTGGCGCGCTTTAGTGAAGAATACCCGCTTCCCTTCAACAAAATAAAAGCACTTTTTGTTTGTGGTGGATGCTTCAACTACAGCGGCAATGAGGCACAGCATGCGCTCACAAGGCTATTATTTCATTGTTATCTCATTCAATCCCAATTTTCTACGAATCTATGATTTCGCAAGAAAATTTATCTGTAGTGTCGCTTTTTCCCCAAATGCTTGGCTTACTTGCAATATTGCGATGAATCCGCTCTATGCACCAGTTTAACTACTACAAATGCTCCTTAAGATAAGAAAATGATAAACATTTTAGCATGAATAATCCTCAGATTTTTTATGCCTTTCCAAATATAAAAAATTCCGATGTCATATGGATAACCTGAAGAAATACTACTTTTTTCTAGCCCGGTACGACGTAAATCGTGACCACAACAGCGCTGAGTTAAGAGCGAAACTTAAAACTTGACGTTTTGATGCCACAAAATCGAGTCACTACTATGCGTCTTTGGTGCAGCTCTCGCTGGCACTACACCACTAATTTTTCGCTCTGCCTTTTCTCACTGCTCTCGAAGTAAAGAATAGGAAGAAAAAAAATCGGAAGCATGTCTTCTCATTCTACGTTGTCATATAGAATGATCTTATAGTGTATTTATAGAGGAAATGTCCGTCTAGTTCAGCTCCATCTGGGAAGGAAGTGTTGTCCGATAAGCAGAACAATATTTCTGTATCTGAAGTTGATGGTAGGACGGAAAAGGTATGCTTCCTTTTCAATTACGCTGCAATCTATTTGATTATCTTACTGATTCTTAAGCATTGGCATGATGTTATAACGATCGTTCATCAGTATAAAGTGATATGAAGGAAATAAAACTGCAGGAGCTGAACCCGTGTTTTACTTGTACCGAAGACGCATGCTACTCTTACACCACCTAGGCCACCGCTGTGCTAACACTCATTCTTCGATATACCCAGTTGCAGTTGACAGCAACGAGCACGCAAGAGTTCAAATAGAAGTGAAATTTTGTACAAATCTTCTGAATGACCGAAACCACTGTCAATAAAATCAGTAAAAAGAATAAATTGATATAAATTATTAATTTTGATTGGTGCCACCTTGACTTCAATATCGATATGTGCTTGACGAACGAAAACCGTTGGTTTGGATAGCTACGATTGGATATATCGAAAGAGAGTAGTAGCAAAGCGATGCCTCTGTAGTGTAGAGACAGTACGCTCGTCGGTTTACGTAACAGTCTTTCTGATCAAAAAATACAAAACTCACTATTCACTTATCAATACACCCACTGCGAAGTTGAAGTGATGTGACGTTCATTCAGCTCGTGAAATGCGGTCTTAATTCTCTTACTAGATTGTATCAAGAAATCAGTTTAAAAAAGAAAACTTGTTTTCGAAATCTACACTTTTTGAACTATCGAACGATAATCAAAACTCCATTTTAAGAAAAGGCATAAATGATAGTGAAGCACGCGAACCACTTCAAAAGCGAAACGCAGTTCTTCTTTATCGTTTTTACAAGCCATCAGAAAACTATAATTGCTATGCAGCCTAAAACTAAGTCTTTCTTTGAAATCAAAATTTTTGAAGCTATCGAATAATTACTAAAACTCTAATTTGAAAACTTTGCTCTCTGAAAAGACCTTGTAACCACGAGTGCAAATCACACTGTGCACTCCAAAGAAAAAAAACGCTATATACTCTTTGTTGCTACAGCTCGCTTCGAACAGCTGTTGATTGTGTGCACAGGAAATGAACATAAGGCAGAGTAAGCTTGGCGCGTAAAATAGCCACCTTTGATTGCTACAGCACGGTAGATGCTTCTCAGGTTAGGATTAGAGGATATTCGCCACACCCAGACGGAAGGCCTAGCGAGGTGAATGTTCCATTCATTCTGCCCAATCTCTAACAAAATAAGGGCAGCTGTTAAATGCTACTCAAAAAGTGCAGGTTAGGATAATTCGGCAGCAATAGTTGAACAATCCTCAGAGGCACTGAAGCGTCAATTAATTCGCAACAGACTATATGACCGCCTCTGCGAACCGAAAAACTACGAAGCTTGCCCATACGGCAGAGACTTCGATTGCATGAGATCTGGTACAGTTTAGCGTATCACTTGCGAGGCATGACGGGATGAATACATTGACGAAACGTGTAAACCACTCTGCATCCGTGTAAACGAGCACCTAACTGGGATGCGTAACTCCGACACAAAAGTCCCACTAGGCACATATGAAAAACAAAAGCGTTAAGGAGAAGATTTTGAGGTCAGATTCACGATCCTTGCACACGAATCAAAAATGTCTGCGCGTAGACTTCGGAAGTCTTTTGGATACATAGTAACTCCAAAAATGAACCGTAAAAAGGACTGCCTCGTAATAACGCGTGACCTCGCATCACACCTCAGTCTAATGTTCACTTTTCTGAGCAGGGCACGGTCTCACTTGCGCACTGACTTTAACTGGCAAGTCTTACATGAATAACTGAATGACCTAAAGCATTCGAGCGGTGAGTGTGTTTTTGTAATAAAATTTTTACTATGCGATCGACGATTCGTTTCTTACGGTTTCTGCCGAAGTTACGAAGGCTTTTGATTTGATGATTTGCGAATCAATTTAACCTTTCCAAGTTCTGAAGATGAGAAACTTCGACGAAACGTAAGCCACCACGATATATGCTTCGCTGATATTCAATAAATAACATTAGCAGCACCTCGGATTCGCTAATCAGAAGAAAACACTCATTTACTCCAACTAGGCCCAAGTTGATAGATAGTCCGTCTTGGGATTTGCTGATTAATATTTATACCTCTTTGTCCTTTCATACCTTCCAAGCACATCTTCTCCATCAACTTTATTATACGTCCAAGCACAAATACCGCAACTAATCACCAACAATAAATACAGGAAAACAAGATTAGTTATAAATTAAAATTTCCTTCAGATAGATTTGTTCGTGCAGTGAATGACCTGTTAGCAGAGGCCCATCCTACAGTCGCTTCTTCAATTAGGCGCTCCTAAAATTCATATTCACACGAAATGGAAGCAAATTAACAATAAAGTATCAGTCTAGCTCACGAGGCAGTAAGATAAGCTTTCACAACTCGACTTTAATTTCACAAACTTTCCTTGTTGAAATTTAGAATCATGGATTTTTCTGAATCCCAGGCGGAGGATTTCGGGAAACGTTACTGCGGTGGGTACACATGTTCATTCATTGACACTTTTGAGTCGTCTTCACAGTGCTTGTTTATTTACTGTGCAGATCCCAGTATTTCTAGCGTTCACTTTGCTTTTCGCTTTCTTTTCGAATGCCGCAGAATACTGGTTGAGCACGTCTCCGTGATTACCTGACTGAGACGCTCTACGCCCGTACGTTGTTGACTGCCGAAGAGAGTTGAGGCGTAGAGTTTAGTCCGCGCGTACCGCGGTAAACATAACGATCTCTCAGCCAGGACGCCTCGCAGTGGACACAAGTCATTTGAAAACCAACGGAAGAAAAGAAATTGAACGGGACAACTAACAATGCAATTATACCCGTTCAAGATTTTAGGAGAATATAGATAAGACTAGAGCGCGTGTGGCGCAGTGGTTAGAGGTGCTTTGAGTCGCAAACGAGGTGAATGGTTTGATTTTGCTCTCATGGCTCATCAAGCCATCCATGCCTCTGGGGTAGATGACTTGGTACCAGACTGGTCTCAGACTTGACTGGGAGGAAAAGTAGCACTGGCTCGGTTCAATGGGTGGCCATCGCGAGTCATTGTAAAAGGTAGATATTCATTCAACCGTTTCAAACGAAGTAAAAAATTAAAAAGGAGTACGTGGCGCATCCCTCAGGGATTGATCAACACAAAGAGCTTTATACCTTACCCTTTTATAGATAGGCCTACTTGTGCTGCATGGTATCTATTAAATTGTTCAATATCACACATGCTTGCATCTTTGACTTAAATATAAAAGCAACTCAATCAGAGCTCTATGCTGCAGTATATATTTACCTTGAACGACGCAAGCAGTTGGTCACCTCTCGCTAGCAGTGTGGGTTTTCTTCTTTCGTCGATGTATCTGGCGATTTCTTCCTCTGCTTCGCGGCGATCATGAACAACAACAGATTTTCGTGTTCTGTGAAAGGTAAAGAAAGTCAAGTATCTAACATGATAGGTTTATGCATGTGATCCTTAAAATAAAGGGATACCTTGTCACTTTGAAGCCTGGAGCGTGAAACATCGCAGTAAGCACGTCTATTTTTCGGAATCGCGCTTTCCTTACCAGATCTATAACGTGCCATTGAGAAACAGCCAATGTG
The DNA here is from genome assembly GCA_019055375.1 of Parelaphostrongylus tenuis. Classification (NCBI taxonomy): domain Eukaryota; kingdom Metazoa; phylum Nematoda; class Chromadorea; order Rhabditida; family Metastrongylidae; genus Parelaphostrongylus; species Parelaphostrongylus tenuis. The sequence goes on along the minus strand of JAHQIW010000086.1, from coordinate 55,344 downwards.
CCATACAGATACGAAATATCAATCCTACCATCTATTTTCAAAGAAAGTCCCTCCCAACCATCCTCTTCCACTTTCGAACTGATTAGTTGATACAGTTTGCCACGCCAATACCTGATATAAACAGCAGCTCCATCTTCCGACAGCGGTCGTTCTGGACCACTCAATATTCCGAGGATCTCAGACAGAGTGTAACCTATAATCGAATGTACTTAGGAGAATCGTTATGCATACTGAACAAAACAGACTGTAGAAAGGATAAAAGTTGCAATTCTCGGTGCTTCAACGCAGAAGTTGTCGGCCGTAGTGAATCAGAAAGGCTATTCTCATATGAACTTTATATGAATTTTTGTACACCTCAGAGGTATGAGTGGAATAGCTGAGTCGAGCACAGTGTCAAGCCACGCGTGCATCATGGACCGGCCTTTCCAACGCAGTACCTTTCAAAAATCATCAGCTAACCGAGATTATAAGATATGGAAAGAAAGAAATGCAGAGCGGACTTACTGAAGTCAACAAGAAATGTTCCGTATCCACGCCTATGGTAGCATGGAAAGACGCAAATGCAGGCGAGATTGTTTGAGATGAACTGCTTGCGCTGAAATAAAAGTGTGATGAGAACTATCTTTGGCAGGTAAGCTAAATGCGTCAAAAAGTTAATCACCCTACTGAAGTATCCTACCGGTCGATAACCACCATCGCGATTTGTGGTGAGGACGTAGAATACGAACGGTTCAATCTCGAGGAAGAGCACCTTAAGCAAATTGTTATTGTCGAACTTCACCTGGCAATGAATCTAGTTTACTAACCTTACTATCAATCCATAGCATGGCTAATAGGCACAGATTCATGCAGTACTGCTAAAAGAAGGATATTCGTATTAATTTCAATCGTTAGAACTGGTTTTGAAATAGGCGGTCTGCATTTGAGCGATCAGAAACAACAACCATACAATGGTCATTGAAGAGTATAAAGTGGTACGCGAAGATCTGATTTCACACAGGAGTTAAACTAGTGCTTCACCGAAACCGAATCGCATACTATCGCTACACCACAGCGGCACTGCTTTGCTACCACACTTTTTCGATATATTCAATCGTAGCCAGCCAAACCAACGGTTTCGTTGGGCAAGCACGTAACAATATCAAAGTTAAGGTGGCACCATTTGAAATAAGTGATCTATTTCAATTCAGTTTTTTTTACTGCTTTTGCTTACAGTGGTTCGGTCATCAAGGAAATTTGTATTGTACTTCACCTCTATCTAAACTCTTGGGTGTTCGTTGCTGTAAACTGCAACTGAATATATCGACGAATATGTGTTAGCGAAGCGGTGGCCTAGGTGGTGTAAAGATAGCATGCTCCTTGGTTATGGGTAAAACGCGGGTTCAACTCGTCTAGTTTTATTTCCTTCATATCACTCTTTACTTATGGACAATCACTATGACATCATGCCTATGCAAAAAAAAAAAACAGTGAGATGATTAAATAGATTACAGGGCAAGTGAGAAGTAAGCATACCTTTTCCTTCTCCCCATCCACTTCAAATACAGAAATATTGTTCGTCTTATCGGAATACACCTCGTTCCCAGGTGGAGTAGAACTATACGGGCATTCCCTCTTCAAATACAAGATAACATCATTCCATATGTCAAAATATGAAATGAAAGCATATTTCGCCTTCTTATCATACTTCCTATTTTTTACTTCACCAGCAGAGTACGTTACGATGTGGATTTTAGGAACAGCTGTGGCAAGATTTGATGGACTTCAACCATCACTATGACTTCTTTGGAGATAGATCCAAAAACACGACTGAGAAAAGGAAGAGCGAAGAACTTGATGGTGTAGTGGAATAGAGCGCTGCACCGGAAAGGCATGGTGGTGGTTGGAAATCTTAATCATTGAGTCAAAAACATCGAGCTTCAAGTTTTTTTGGTATCTCAGTGCTGTTGTGATTACGATTAACGTCGCCGCATGTTAGAAAAAAGTAGTATCTACTTACGCTGTCCAAATAACATCGGAATTTTTTATATTTGGAGAAGCATAAAAAATCTGAGGACTAATCATGTTGAAATGTTCATCATATTCTAAACTTAAGGAGCTTTCATAGGAGTTAAACTAGTGCATAAAGAGAATTCATCGCAATATTGCAAGCTAGCCAACCATTTAGGAAAGAAAAGGACTCTACAAATGAACTTCTTAGTGGAATCATAGATTCTTAGGAAATTTGGGATTTAATGAAATAACAACAAATTAATGACCATGTGAGTCGTATGCTGTTCCTCATTACCGGTATAGTTGAAGCATCCACCACAGACAAAAAGTGTTTCCATTCTGCTGAAGGGAGGCGGGTATTCTCCACTAAAAGCACGCCAGTAGTAAAGCATAATTAGATTGGACATAACGACGCTGTTTACAAAAATCGCAGCTCTATTAAAATTGAAATAATGCAAAAGGAGGAGATAGTATATTCACCAACGCAGAACAGGTTCTAATTCAAGTACGATGGCAATTACATTGTCACAGTAAAACTCATGAGAGATCCGACCATTGTAATGCATCCAAAGAAAGGAGTCAATCAGTCCACGTACCTGTTGTAGGTCTTGACTTTCTCCTCGTCGCCCAATTTAATCCACTCAATCTTAGTAAGTTGTTCATCTGTCTGTCCAATTTGTATTGTCCCCTGTAACTGGCTCAGTTACGAAACACACATTTCTAACAAGTTACTACATATTCGACTACAAAAGCCAAGGTGCCTTCTACATGACCTATGATTTTCCACCAGCACATCTCTTTGTGTTTCTTAAAACGGACTAAAGAAATCGAACGTGCACACCTCACGTCTTCTACTTCGGAACTGCCTTCCACATGTTTCACGTTCAAGTACGCTTGCAGAGGCAAAAGCAGGGAGGAAGACTAAACAACACCAATTATCATCAACCATGAAGCACTACGTAAACACAGAAATCACAAAAAGGAAGTGCCTCACACCTTATCACGTTTTCGTTTGATACCGGCGCGTTGCAGAGGAGAGGATTTCTTAAAAATGCACAGTTCATTTAACATATTCTTACCCTTATGAAGACTGTAGATCTATGCCCCAATCAGCAATTGTTTCAATGTGCCAGTGAACTGATTGCATATGAAACCAGTTTGCCGCACCTTCTGGCTCTTATGGAAAATAAGCATTGAAAGAAGTGCACGCAGATGTCAGTCACGTCTTTTCCAACGAGCAAATGGATTATGATGAACGAAGATTCACGCTAGCCTGAGCGCAACGATTTGGAGATGTAGTGTTTGACGGAGTAGAATACGGATTTCGTCCTATACATCAGTGACTAAGATGCGAGAAAACCTTACTTGCTTATTCGAATTTTTCGGCTTTCCACTGATCCCTGTACTCGACACGATTTTTTCGCATGCACTGGTAGCATCGGAGTTGCTGCAAATTTTACTAGTCTTATAACAAGTAGCCGAAAAAATACCCAGCACCATGACATTTACAATTGCAACGAATGTGCAAGAAAGTGAAGCCAAACCGTTGTAACTACGATACGCACACCTGGTACTATCGATCACTTATTGGAACATTATATAAATATATAATATATATATATATATATATATATATATATATGGGTGCGGTTATCATTGATTTATCATCTTTTATTAATTCTGAAGACGTTGTTTTATTTCGGAATTTGTTTTATTTTTTGTCTGTTTTTAGGTATGCTCAAGTTATGTATCGCAAAAATCTGCGTGGTTTAGTGTTGAGTTGCACGAGGCGGGAACGAAAACGCCGGATATTGTTAGAACAATTGGTTTTCATCAAAAAATGTCTACAGAACCGTGAAACGTTTCGAAGAGACTGGAGTGATTGAGAATGGTCTTTATGAAAGTTATTGAACAACTCCTCAACTCCGAAGAACATTCAGAAGATCTTTCGCCAGATTCAATAAAATCCGGGGCGTTCGATACTCAAAGTGGCATATAAGTTTGGGGTCAGTGAGAGAAGCTTCGAAAGATTGCCAAAAATAAGCTAAAGCAGCGCAGCTACATAATCTCTCAGCTTTACTTCCTAAACGAAAGATGTATGAAGAACGCTGTTTTCTGGTTGAAAGAGGATGAATGGATATCCGACCTTAATCGCTGCACAGAAACTTTTTACACCTATGCTAGTAATAACTCGAAAGTTCAGATTACTAGCGAGAGCTGTGTATGGTCCATTTTCAAAAAGACCCCATAGCGCTGTTGGTCAAAAATTGAATTTAATCTCACACGCGCATATTTCTCGCTGGACGGCGCTCTTTTTCTAATCTATTAGAAATCATTCAATAGCGCAAGTTTAAGTGATAGCAGTGCCGTACTTACTTTATCTACAAACCGTTTCTTTGCAACACCACAAGGAAGTTGAGGCTGATTCACATGCGTGACCATGGTGTTCCTTGGCTATTTCATCGGACGCTGGGCGAGACAGCAATGGTAGTTAAGCAATTATCGATCAATTTTTGACTGACTTTATAAAAGTGAATTTTTGTTAATCAATTAAGAATTATTTCGTTGCTTTGAAAGATAAACTCTAGGTAAAAAGTATGACTCTGCTACAAAAAGATTCTAAATGCCTCAGTTTTGCCACGAATGTGGATAAATCAGTCATCAATATGGCCACTTTATTGGAATTCAGATGGCCAGAGCGTCATAATTGCTTCCAACAGTGACTCGAAGACATCTACATATCACAAGATTTTCTCCACACGTTTATATGCTCAAAAATTGATAGGTCATCGCGTCAGCCCATTTTGCCGCTTCACCCAGTGGCCCGCAAATTGACCAGAGATCACTTGCTAGGGCATGCCAACTCACTTTTATTCTTCCTGCTGCGCTGTAAAGAAGCTGTCTTTCCAGAGAATAAGCACAGTGATGGAATCTTTGAAACTTACACTATTGAATGACTACTGATTGATAACTCAAAAAACATTTATCCAGCGCGATACATGGGCGCGTGAAACACGGATGTTTTCCCTCTATTAAAAGGTTATAATGAGGACTTTTCAAAAAATTGGCCACATACAGCACTAACCAGAGATTTAAGCTTTTGGATGATTACTGATGCTCCTATGAAAAGTTCCTGCCCAACGAATGAGTCGAATAATCATTTATCCCTCATCGAATGAGTCGTTTAGAAGTTGGCTTTTGGACGATGATTTTTAACCGTCAAACCCATTGCATCTCAACGTCATGGATTACACCTTGTAGCCCATACTGCAGGATGAAGTTTCAGCTGCTCGCTACTAATATAAGATTGCACAAAACGACTTTTATACGCGCTTGGGACGAAATTACGGCAGAAACATTTGGAAGCGTCGTTGGAAGTTTTCGCGAGTGACTTTGAAAAGGTATAGATGTCAAAGGTTGCAATTTTGAGAATTTGTCAATAATTTCTTTGTTTATTGCTATAATTGTTGATCTATAAAACGTGATTAATTCTTAAACTGAACGACTTCATTTGTTTGTACAGTATTCTTCTCAGTTTTTAGTTATCTGGAAAAATTAGCAGAACTTTTAACGCTCCCTGTATAAGCATGCTTACATACATATTCTGGTTTCTATGGGTTATTGAAGTCTGTCGGGATAACCGTATGGATTTTGCTCTAACTTTTATTGTCTATGAGAAAGCATTTGACTGCATTGAAACAAATGCAGTCTTTTCAGCGCTCGTTGACTAAGATGTAGACCTACCCTTCATATGAACATCAGCGGATTGCTGTCAAAATCGAAGCTTTTCCATCACACCTTAGCATGCCTATAGAAAAAGAGGCTCGAAAAGGCGACACTATATCACCTAAGCTGATCAGTGTTGCGGTGCAGTGGATGATGAACTTGCTCGATTGGGACGACAAAGTTATGCGTAGTGGTAGAAAATCCCTATCACACATTCGTTTTGCGAGCGACATTATCATTTTTTACGAATTTACCAGTGAAGCACAGATGATGCTCAATGAACTCAGCTAAGTGTAGAAAAGGTTTTGCTAGGCGTAAACAGGGCAATGACTCAGCCTGTGAATTGAATGGTGAGAAAGAGAACAAATTGAGCTAAACGGTTTTTTGATTATGGAGACCATTTTGCACGTATATTTTGAAAGTTGTTTGATCATAGAGGACAGAATAAAGGAGGAATCAAGCACAAGAAGAGCAGCATGTGCAGCAACTGGGCCTTGCAAACAAGCCAGACAAACGAGCACCCCAAACTCTGTGTTGGCCTTTTCGATGCATGTCTTCCGGCGCTCTATTATGTAGCAGAGACGTGAGCTAATACCACAACTACGCTAAGAAGCCTGTGTACCACTCACAGACTGTCTGTGCGAAGTCTTTCATAAGTCAATTGGTAGCCGCAGCGTTTAATTGATTTGCACAGCTCAGATCTTGATTAAAACTATATCATCTTTGAACTCCTTTTATTTGGCTACCTTTGGCGCTGGCATGATGTTACAGATATTCCCAAAGATTTAGAATGATGTGCAAAACTTTTACGTCAGGCGGATCTCGAACCCGCATTCATTCTGTCTGGAAGCGGAAAGAAAAGTGAAGTGGGTCCTGAGAGAACGCAAGCACCCCCTTAAAAGACCACCCCCCTCCCCCACCAAATCGATGAGTGGACATATTTGTGGTTAACCTCAATCATCGCCCTCCCCGGATGGTAGCGAGTTTGGTGTCACTAGATGGGCCTCCCGTGCTTTATCAAGCTCGAAAGCAAGCCTTCGCCATAAACGACGATAGACCTAGAGACAAACGAATGTAAACTATGTTAAGGCTCGCGCTACCAGTGAAGACACGTCGTTCAAGTACTCAGATGTCCAAGTAAGAACATTTGCATGCATACATATAATGTGCAGGGTGCGAAAATCTGATAATTTCATATGTTGTTAAATTTGGCTTTAATATAACAGTTTTTCATTATTGTTGATAATATTGTTGAATTCTTTCTTCAGTTTTAATCAAGAATGTTTTATTTAATTATCTAGTTTCAGTTGTACTAATGTTGTGAATCGTGAAAACAAACGTATTGCTGTAATTGCGTTACACAAGACGAGAATAAGAGCGGCTGACAATGTTAACATCGACTGGTTTCATACCAATAAGTGTCTACGAAGCCGCGAAACGTTTCAGAGAAACTGTAGAGATTGGAAAACGTCCTCGAAAGGTCGTCGAACCATGTCGTTGAACCATGTCGTTCACTTCGGATAACGTCCACTAGATCAACTACCAAGCTCAATGAAATTCGTGGCGTTCGATGAGCATAGTGGCTCGGGAAGCTCAAATCAGCTATTAGAGCGTACATAGCGCTGTGAAAAATTAGCTGAAACTGCGCACTTACAAGATCGCTTGTGTTTACTTCGTGGGCAAAAAGATGTAAGAAAAACGGCTTTTGAAGGATCGCCAAACTTTCGTTTGATAGCTGTTAATCGTTTGCCCAAGATGCTTTTACGGATGAGACACATTCACGATCGAACTACTCCACAATTGCCAAAATCGACTTCAACTTTTCAAGAATAGTCAGCAGCATTCCGCATTAGCAAGGGCCATAGGCCACAGTCAATTTCCGGCCTTTGCGATGATCTGAGCCGGCATCTGAACCACCGTAAAAACTTTGTTGATATTCGTTAGGAGCAACGCCAAAATCAACATTGCTAGCTGTAAACAGCAACTTTCACAGGATGTTCTGTACCTTGAAATACTCAACACTTTGCTTTTGCACCAACGGATTCAAGTTTCAGCAGCTGGGCTTTTGTGCATTTAGCCGCTCAACGATTGCCATTTGTCAAAACCTTCTCCCAAGTTTTTTGTGGCAAGGACACTTGGTCGTCAAATTCACCGGATCTCAACCCATTCAATTACTCCGCACGGTCTATACTGAAGAAAGAAGTCTCGACTACTCGATGAAGTGGCGTAGGCGAGCTTAAAACGGCTCTAACATGCGCTCGGGACGGAACTTGGGTGGAGACGCTCGCGAGCAACGTTCGAGGCTTTCGCAAGAGACTTCGTAAACGTACACAAGTCAAAGGAAGCAAGTTTCAGAATTTGCTATGTTTTTGCCTTATGTGTAACTGTTGATCTAATAAACGCAATTAATCCTTCAATTCAACGGATTAATTTGTTCATGCTATATTTTCTTTACGTTAAAATATCTAAAAAATCTACCAAAACGTTTTCTGTATTCAGTTTGTAATATTCATAAAAAGCCCTATCAAATTTATTGCACTTAATGCCAAGTTTTACAGGGCAATTTAAAACTACCTCTCGCATTCTCACTGCTCACTTAGTTTAAGTTTTGACCAAATCTGATTTTCAGAGACACTTTAATAAACAAGCAAAAGAGTCGTTGTATATAATACACTCAACAACTCTATTGAGACACATGTTTTCTCATACAGCTATCAATCCACGAGAGATTAATCTGTAGATCTATGAAACTGATCTTGAAAAACCTAACAAAACAACAAAGGTGAACACTTGGAATAAATTCATATCAAAGTGCTTGTAATCATTACCTCACAACCTTCACTTCCGTCGAGGTGAACGGCATCATCGAAAGAATCGTGCGCAAAGATGCGACAAGAAAATTTAGAATGCGGATCATAACAGAATATGTCGTTTGGAGGACTATGAATTCAACGAGAATCTGTAGTCAAAAGCATATTTCATCTTTTAGTTTTCGTTTACAAGAACAAATCTAGTGCTAGAACGAAGGTACTTCGAATTCGTGACAGCTCGGTATGGGAGAGGTCACATACGTAAGATATAATCGATCAATAGCGATGCATGGCACTTTATTCCAATGCATAATTACTGTGAGAATCTGAATTTTTTATAGAATCAGTTTGACATATTGGAAATGGTGTGAAATTTACAGATTGCACAGGTACTTACTGACGGAAAAATTAAAGTGAGTATGCCACAAGCAACGCGGTGAGTGGTTGGTTCTTTACGTGTTTGAACAAGATGTAAGGAAAGAAGCGCGAAGTATGGCATGTAATTACTTGTGATATCGCGTTTATTCCAGTAATAAATTGATTCATAACTACCTGTTGCTGAAGAAAAGAGGCGAAGAATGAAAGCACTACTGGAAATATTGAGATTTTCGGATTTCAAAGGCACCTAGGCTAATTCGTTACTGAAAGACAGATGTAAAAAAGAGAAGTTCTAGAGGGGAAGAGAAGCGCTCCTTCTAAAAATTCGCCTACGCACTGGTTAATGGGGTGTAGTGACTTTTCTACGAATACCTCCTATCTCTATAATGTTGCGCACTTCATTATAATATCGCGATCTTATTTCTTAGAATTTCAGCTCAAGCGTTTACATGCATTTATACTGTAGGCTATTTTTAGATGCGGTAACATCGCTACCGAGTAAACATGGCACAAGCTTGCTGCAACTTATTAAAGCGTCAGTTTTGCAAACCTTTCATGTTTCTTGCCATCGGCTGTTTCCTATTGATCCGTTGTGCTCACACTTGTTTTCAATCAAGCCGCTTGCATTTTCCGTAGGAGAGACTTTGGCCATCGTTCCTTTGTAAGTGAGTCAAAGGTTCAGAGAGATGTGTGTTTAAGTTTGCGTCTCTGCAATGGTCCGCTAAGTTCGTGTTTACTGATTTTGTGTATTCCAGTGTTCCAGTTAACCGTACAGCTTTGTATCTACTCGCTCAACTATATATCACCAAGTTGCTTATAGTGTATTGGTATTATTGCAATGAACACTTAAAACTCAAGCTTGAGTCGTTCTTCGTAAAAGTCCTACATGGTGAACTCGTGCAAAATCGGGCATTTCGTTTCGCTTGGCAACTTTTTGTGCGAAAGCTTATTTCAAAGCTTTCTACTGAATAGCCAGTACATTGAGTGCTGCATCAGAATCACTAAGCAGAAAACACATTAAGTGCTCCATCAGAATTTCACATACCAACACCACGACAGAAATTCTTTTATTGCGGATTTTAGTAATTACCATCAAAATACATATGCCATCAAGGTGGACATGGTACTAAGAATAACTCAAAATGTTAGCGAGGCATGACAAGGAACCAAATTGGTTACTCTTACGTGAACATGGAAAATACATTAAGTATGTAGAGGTATTAGGAAGGTAAACTCTAATTTGTAATTTTTTTTCTCCAAAGAATCCAAAATCAAGAAACGCCTTAGCAGCATAATCGAAATAAACAATTAGGTACGCTTATCTTTCTGATTATAATTAAACATATGAAAAACCTACGTTATTTTGTGGAGAAAGTGCTTTCATAGGAGTGTTAGCAATCATTCGAAAGCTTAGACTTTAAGCTACCGCTCTCGCCGGATCCCGAGAAAGCTTTTCTTGACGTTGCCATAGGAGGAAATTTCTTGCACAAAAGACAGGCATATTTCTCGTCGAACAGAGCTTTTTTTCTAATTAAAGTTAATCATTCAATAGCATAATCATTTCTAATGCCAATGATGTGCTTATATCCTAAAGAAACCGTTTCTCCGAAACGCACCAGGTAGAATAAATGGGTTGCCATATGTAAGAAGGTGGCCTCGTGACCGGCTGTATGGCGTCCACGTCAAAAGCTGTTGATGCGATGATCGATTGATTTACCAACATTGACGTGCGTTGTCGAAGCGTATGAACTGTGGAGGAGATCTTTAGTATCACAGTCATTTATTTGATCTGGAGATCACACTCTACATGCTCAACTCGCAATGCAGTTGATCATGCGCCTCCTAGTCTCCACTGTGACTCAGTCTTTAATTCTGATTAGGCGATGATGCCTTCGAGTCACTGTTGAAAGCAGTAGGGAAGTCAGGCCTCCTGAGTTCCAGTATGAAGATCACAATGATGATTATTCTTACGAGTGATTGATGCCCGATTTCATGGGCAAGATAGAAGTGTCTGAAGTCTTTTTGCAGTGCAGCAGTGTCTTGCATTTTACGTAGTGCTTTCTAATGCCAATGTTTTTTCAATAATATGAGCCCGTAGAGAGATTTTTCGCCAGCGAAGTTTTGCATCAGCAGTCTCGTGACCACCACACCCATTGCGACGTGAATGGCTCCCAATCGCCCTTTCCCACACATCAAAGTCAGCTTATTTTACCTAAAGCGTTGCAGAGAAACGTTCTTTACACGATATGAGCACAGTATTGGCATCAGGAGGAACCACAATATCTTATAATTACTAAAAGTTTAAAAAAGCGATCCAACCTGTGAGAAATATGCGCTAGTTTTACGTGAAAACCAGAGTGTTATAAGAAGGTCTTTAAAAAGATTGCGGCGTGAAACGAAAGCCTGAAGTCTGAGCTTTCAAATGATTACCAAAACTACTATGTAAATTCCTCTCGAGCAAATGAGATCAACTTCGCATCTGTTTCCGTATAATCCGAAGAACCAGATAAGTCTCTAATTTATCAAAACAATGAGCTGGTATGCTTTTTCCTGATATCGGATTTGCTTCCTGAAGAAGAACTTTTCGTTCGTCGGACAGCGAAACCAAGGACGTTTAGTGATGATTCGAAACTTAAAACTTTAAAAAATTTAAAAATGTGCTTTTTTGAGACAAGCTCTTTTTACAGCTCAATAGCAGGCAAAATACTATGTTTCTAAGCATTGGGCTTTATCTTGCTTGCAGTTCGCCGGATAGAGCTTCTTTATATTGATAAAATCAATCAGATGTATATGTTGCAACGATTTCAACGCTGCGCTCATCTGCTGAAGATATCGTTTTACTATACTGTAGAAAGAAAAGCAAGATTGAATTTCAAAGACGCCGCTCATTGTTTGTCGTCTATAATGTGTGAGTTTGTGTGAATCGATTATATAAGCGATCGATCGTGCAGCCCGATTCGCATACCTTGTGTCAATCTTGTTACTTTCATGTTATGTTCTTCTCTAAAAATTTCAAACAAAATGTATGATTCCGATACTTTATGTTTTTTTATCTCATGTTGCTATAAAATAGGATAATCTTCATCATCAAATGTCACTCACCGATCTATGCAGCTGATGAATGCGAGCTGAAAACGTCTTGTTATGAGTTGCAGAAAGTTATCCTAAATAATAAGTCCTATCACGAATCCATTGTCGAACACTTTGGAACCAGAATAGGGAAGGCTACCAGAGCGAATACAGGATTCAAAACTGTGAATCATTAGAAATAATTAAGATTTGAGTAGGACTTCGGTCCGCAGCACGTCTCCTCCATGTAAATTCATTTTTCCAAAAGGCAGACATTGCCGTTGACATAGCAGTATCCTAAAGACACGATACATGCAGAAATCGAATGCATGCTTACAAAAAGAAAATGGTGTCTACTTAACACATCCGTAATACCTTCCGTTCTGTACTAGGCCCGACTCAAACAAAGATGGGATTCAGTCGCAATCTGGAAATAAGTCATGTCATCGACCATGAAGAAGTCGTCAATATAGCTACTATGACAACATTCTATACGAAATTCTATGCAACCATGACTATAAATCAAGGATGATTCGACCGAAGACTACGAGATTTTTGTCGAAAAACTCAAGAGTTATGTCAGCTCTGCCTTAGTCATTTAATCCAAAAGATCCGAAAATAAATCTCTTACCACGTAGGACTTGATTGAAAAGAAAAGAAAGCTCTGAAGGCTCGATATAATGAGACATATTTGTGTTGAGTGTTAGCTGCAGAAGAGCTTTGCAAGAGTATGTACATTGTATAGGCAGAAGAAACTGCTGAAAGGAGCATAAAAAAACAGTCTGAAGAGTGCCGTCGGAACTTGAGCGATATACAGTTCTGCTATCAGGGTTGATAGGCAAAATTGGAAAAATTTTTGCCGTTAAATGAATATATAATGGAAAAGTTCTACACTAAGTCTTTCTGCCCAACCATTCTCGTCATGTACCCCGAAATGCCATCAAAAAAGTCATTTAGAATTCTTTATTCTAAAAATCTGGTTGCGATAGAACACATGGAAAGAAAGAACAACTCCAAAACGCGATGACATTGCTACCCATTTCTGAGAGCTGAAAAGCATAATGTGCATGCACTTCTTGTAGCGCATATAAGATCTTACCTCCTAAAATCGAAAATCTTAGATCAGTGAAGGATGTCGTTCAGTGTCATCATCCACAAAAAAGTGACCATAGGGATTTTTGTAGCTATCGACCGAGTTGCATGTTAAGGATTCGTTTTTCACAAAGATTATCCTTTGTTCTCATCAAGAACATTGGAGAAGGAGCAATCAGTTAAACGAACAGAGATTCGACAGAGATTTTGCTGCACGACGGACAACCCTATCTAGGGTAGGGCAGGTAGATTCCATCTCTTAATTCTGTTGTCGACTATGAAAACGAAAGTTAGTTAACTGTTGTCAAAAGTGCTTTCAAAAATACGGCTTTTCTAGAGAGCCCTTAACATATCTGAAAAGAAATGAGCGAAGAATCATTAGATTTGTTGTGGAGAACCGCCACTTCCAACTGCTATCAAGTGTTAGATGCCGCGATAGACTTAGATGAGCAAACTCCGCTTAAGTCAAGCCTCCCACGAGCATAATACTGCAGATGAGCAAGAACTAATCGTGCCCTTTATTTCGGATCAAGTTCGTACAACTACAAAGCGGCAATCCCAATGCTGTTAGCAAAGAAACGGCGTACTTATACGTTAGACGGCGACAAATTAAAATCCGATTCCTTTCGCTGGACACGAGCTTTCAATAAAGGTCTCAATATTCATTCAAAAGCTTAAATACTTGGCTATAGCAATGCATGAACGTTTTATTGAAAGGCTTCTTATCAGTAGCAGTAGTAGTGTATTTATGTTTCACACCCACTCGTGCTTTCATTTTCTTTACGCTTATAATCCGCAGGAAACACGAAAAGCATATGACGTATAGAGAAAATTTTGTATTACCAAAGTCGTTAGTTTGATATGGAGATTCTTTTATGGCAAAGTAAAAATCTGTAGTCAAATAACAAAATGGTACATTGCGTGCTATCCTTCTAGGCGCCATCGATTGATGATCCCGGCAATACCCTTCCCTCAACTCCTCAGCAAAGGAATTCGCCAAAAACCCCATGCCCGTGTATGTGAGTCAATCTCATTTTTCTTGCTGTACTACAGAAAAACTGTCTTTCTATAAAATAAGCACAACCTCAAATCTTTAAAATCTTAAGCTCTCGAAGGATTGCTAATATCACACAAAGAAGTTCTCTCTTGTAAGAAAAATGCATGCGTAGGACACAATCATTTTCTTTTTCTTCCAGCGCTATTAAAAAAAATTTTTTCCAGATAGCAAACACATTATTGGATTTTTCAAGACTTGTGCTATTGAAGGTTTACCAGTAGTATGAAGAAAGGGTTTTGCCCAGTCAATTATAAGCGAAAGAAAAAAAGCAGATAGTGGGTGTAAACCATAATTTTATGACTTATAACATGGATTTTTCAAAAGGAAACATCTACGAATGGCTTTAGCCGCGAATTTATGCCTCAGAACGATTATTAACCTTCGCATGAGAATTCTTTATCCAGCGAAATGAATCGGTTTTCCATTTGTCGCCGTCTGACATATAAGTACCAAAAACGGTACCTTTAGTTGAGATATCATTACACTCTTCTCTAGGGTACCAACTAGTTGGCGACAGATTATACACCGTCTGTGTTCAAACATAGCACTCCACTAGTAAGGCGTAGGATAAAAATATAATGGAGAGGATTTTGATAAAAAAGTCAGTATCTTTGTGTAGGATTTTAAATTGTCGTCGAAAACATTTTGAAGAAAATTAAGATCCAAAAATGGAAAGCAACAAAGAGCTTTCGTTTTCTATTACACTTTTAGCAATCGTTCAAAAGTCTTCTTCTTTGAATACTCCGCTACGTGGCTGCTTTTTGAAAAGGCTTTTTCAGAGCGCTTTACTCAAAAGAAAGCACTTGTATTTCAGACTTGCATTTTAACGCAAAGCATAGCTCTTCCTTTAGACTATCAGTAATCTCTCGATAGCGTATGATTCAGCAATTCCAACGCTAGATTTATTCAACGAAAAAACCTTTTCTTTGCAGTGTCGCAGAAAAAATAAGGTCGAATTTCTCACATTCGGAGCTTTGTTTGAAGGCTAATCTAGGTTGGAGTGCTTGGTGAGCTTATATTAAATACTGCGCTCCCTTATCAATCGAACGAAGGTGTCGGAGCGGTTAACATGTGAAGTGCAATTCTTCCTATTCAATTAGAGATTTTTTTTTGCTTTGAAAGAAACCCCAGATAAAACGGGACTATGCTACTGAAAGATTTTCTCTACACATTCATATGCTTTTCGTGCTTCCAGAAGAGTACTAGTAAAATTACAAGGTCGATGTGAAATTCAACTCTATTGCAAATGCTACAACGTTATGAAAGGATATTCTAAAAAAAAATAACGGCCACTTAGCGCAATACCCAATAATTTAATCTTTCGAATGACTACTAAGACTCAAAAAAATTCTTATCCAAGAATTGTGACCGTTTCTTCATTTGTTTTCCGCTGACACGGAAGAAGCAACTTAATATCAGATACTTGAACAGTGCGTCTTCACGAATGCACGCCCAACACATCTTCTACTCGTTTCTTCTTCTCACAATTGTCATCCGTGATGGAAGGTTGGTCCGAGCATGGCGAATTTTGGAGTGAAAAGCATTGCCAGCTATGAGTGCACCTGATTAATTCTTTTTACGAACACATTCGCCCAACATGTAGACAGTCGTCCTTACAGACAGGTGCCGCGTGTATATCGCGCGTAGTCTAACTACAGTTCATTTTGCCTACCCACCATCTGATGTTACTAAATGACCAGCCCATTCGCGCCTCACTATCAGTGTACATTCTTCTAAACAGCAAAGATGAGATGAGCTATACAAATCTGAGCTGCACAAGCCAACTAGATGTTGTGATTGGCGACGCTATTCAAGAAGACATCGCTCAGTAGATTTGTGAGCTGTTCTTAGCCGTCTTAAACTGGTCAAAGCGTCAGTGTTCGTCCGCACTGTTCAACAGAGCGTGGGAGGACTGTTAAATTGAAAGGGCTAGTGCGTAATGCTGGGTCCGTTATTTGGTCGGTGGCATCTTTGAAAGACATCGGTCCCACGCTGCTGTCCTCCTTCTGCCACGTCCCTCTGTCATGCTCTTCTCCAGTTGATTGATCCAAGGAGCACGTACGAGGTGGTCAGCGTAATCAAAGATCCACCAGTTCGCATTTCTCTTTTCGCATTTGCTTTTCCACAGACTGCCACTTCATGTCTATTATGCGTAGTTAGAACGAGAATATCAATGTCATCCGTGAAAGATATGCTTTCCAGCTTTTTTTAAATCAACGCTTATACCCTTCCTGCTCCTGTCGAGCGACTCATTCATCAACTACAATGCGGCGGTGAACAGCTTTGGAGACATCGTATTTCTTTGTCACAACTCTTTTTCAGATATGTTAAGGGCTCTCTAGAAAAGCCGTATTTTTGAAAGCACTTTTGACAACAGTTAACTAACTTTCGTTTTCATAGTCGACAACAGAATTAAGAGATGGAATTGTCTATAGTCCGTGCAGCAAAATCTCTGTCGAATCTCTGTTCGTTTAACTGATTGCTCCTTCTCCAATGTTCTTGATGAGAACAAAGGATAATCTTTGTGAAAAACGAATCCTTAACATGCAACTCGGTCGATAGCTACAAAAATCCCTATGGTCACTTTTTTGTGGATGATGACACTGAACGACATCCTTCACTGATCTAAGATTTTCGATTTTAGGAGGTAAGATCTTATATGCGCTACAAGAAGTGCATGCACATTATGCTTTTCAGCTCTCAGAAATGGGTAGCAATGTCATCGCGTTTTGGAGTTGTTCTTTCTTCCATGTGTTCTATCGCAACCAGATTTTTAGAATAAAGAATTCTAAATGACTTTTTTGATGGGCATTTCGGGGTACATGACGAGAATGGTTGGGCAGAAAGACTTAGTGTAGAACTTTTCCATTATATATTCATTTAACGGCAAAAATTTTTCCAATTTTGCCTATCAACCCTGATAGCAGAACTGTATATCGCTCAAGTTCCGACGGCACTCTTCAGACTGTTTTTTTATGCTCCTTTCAGCAGTTTCTTCTGCCTATACAATGTACATACTCTTGCAAAGCTCTTCTGCAGCTAACACTCAACACAAATATGTCTCATTATATCGAGCCTTCAGAGCTTTCTTTTCTTTTCAATCAAGTCCTACGTGGTAAGAGATTTATTTTCGGATCTTTTGGATTAAATGACTAAGGCAGAGCTGACATAACTCTTGAGTTTTTCGACAAAAATCTCGTAGTCTTCGGTCGAATCATCCTTGATTTATAGTCATGGTTGCATAGAATTTCGTATAGAATGTTGTCATAGTAGCTATATTGACGACTTCTTCATGGTCGATGACATGACTTATTTCCAGATTGCGACTGAATCCCATCTTTGTTTGAGTCGGGCCTAGTACAGAACGGAAGGTATTACGGATGTGTTAAGTAGACACCATTTTCTTTTTGTAAGCATGCATTCGATTTCTGCATGTATCGTGTCTTTAGGATACTGCTATGTCAAACGGCAATGTCTGCCTTTTGGAAAAATGAATTTACATGGAGGAGACGTGCTGCGGACCGAAGTCCTACTCAAATCTTAATTATTTCTAATGATTCACAGTTTTGAATCCTGTATTCGCTCTGGTAGCCTTCCCTATTCTGGTTCCAAAGTGTTCGACAATGGATTCGTGATAGGACTTATTATTTAGGATAACTTTCTGCAACTCATAACAAGACGTTTTCAGCTCGCATTCATCAGCTGCATAGATCGGTGAGTGACATTTGATGATGAAGATTATCCTATTTTATAGCAACATGAGATAAAAAAACATAAAGTATCGGAATCATACATTTTGTTTGAAATTTTTAGAGAAGAACATAACATGAAAGTAACAAGATTGACACAAGGTATGCGAATCGGGCTGCACGATCGATCGCTTATATAATCGATTCACACAAACTCACACATTATAGACGACAAACAATGAGCGGCGTCTTTGAAATTCAATCTTGCTTTTCTTTCTACAGTATAGTAAAACGATATCTTCAGCAGATGAGCGCAGCGTTGAAATCGTTGCAACATATACATCTGATTGATTTTATCAATATAAAGAAGCTCTATCCGGCGAACTGCAAGCAAGATAAAGCCCAATGCTTAGAAACATAGTATTTTGCCTGCTATTGAGCTGTAAAAAGAGCTTGTCTCAAAAAAGCACATTTTTAAATTTTTTAAAGTTTTAAGTTTCGAATCATCACTAAACGTCCTTGGTTTCGCTGTCCGACGAACGAAAAGTTCTTCTTCAGGAAGCAAATCCGATATCAGGAAAAAGCATACCAGCTCATTGTTTTGATAAATTAGAGACTTATCTGGTTCTTCGGATTATACGGAAACAGATGCGAAGTTGATCTCATTTGCTCGAGAGGAATTTACATAGTAGTTTTGGTAATCATTTGAAAGCTCAGACTTCAGGCTTTCGTTTCACGCCGCAATCTTTTTAAAGACCTTCTTATAACACTCTGGTTTTCACGTAAAACTAGCGCATATTTCTCACAGGTTGGATCGCTTTTTTAAACTTTTAGTAATTATAAGATATTGTGGTTCCTCCTGATGCCAATACTGTGCTTATATCGTGTAAAGAACGTTTCTCTGCAACGCTTTAGGTAAAATAAGCTGACTTTGATGTGTGGGAAAGGGCGATTGGGAGCCATTCACGTCGCAATGGGTGTGGTGGTCACGAGACTGCTGATGCAAAACTTCGCTGGCGAAAAATCTCTCTACGGGCTCATATTATTGAAAAAACATTGGCATTAGAAAGCACTACGTAAAATGCAAGACACTGCTGCACTGCAAAAAGACTTCAGACACTTCTATCTTGCCCATGAAATCGGGCATCAATCACTCGTAAGAATAATCATCATTGTGATCTTCATACTGGAACTCAGGAGGCCTGACTTCCCTACTGCTTTCAACAGTGACTCGAAGGCATCATCGCCTAATCAGAATTAAAGACTGAGTCACAGTGGAGACTAGGAGGCGCATGATCAACTGCATTGCGAGTTGAGCATGTAGAGTGTGATCTCCAGATCAAATAAATGACTGTGATACTAAAGATCTCCTCCACAGTTCATACGCTTCGACAACGCACGTCAATGTTGGTAAATCAATCGATCATCGCATCAACAGCTTTTGACGTGGACGCCATACAGCCGGTCACGAGGCCACCTTCTTACATATGGCAACCCATTTATTCTACCTGGTGCGTTTCGGAGAAACGGTTTCTTTAGGATATAAGCACATCATTGGCATTAGAAATGATTATGCTATTGAATGATTAACTTTAATTAGAAAAAAAGCTCTGTTCGACGAGAAATATGCCTGTCTTTTGTGCAAGAAATTTCCTCCTATGGCAACGTCAAGAAAAGCTTTCTCGGGATCCGGCGAGAGCGGTAGCTTAAAGTCTAAGCTTTCGAATGATTGCTAACACTCCTATGAAAGCACTTTCTCCACAAAATAACGTAGGTTTTTCATATGTTTAATTATAATCAGAAAGATAAGCGTACCTAATTGTTTATTTCGATTATGCTGCTAAGGCGTTTCTTGATTTTGGATTCTTTGGAGAAAAAAAATTACAAATTAGAGTTTACCTTCCTAATACCTCTACATACTTAATGTATTTTCCATGTTCACGTAAGAGTAACCAATTTGGTTCCTTGTCATGCCTCGCTAACATTTTGAGTTATTCTTAGTACCATGTCCACCTTGATGGCATATGTATTTTGATGGTAATTACTAAAATCCGCAATAAAAGAATTTCTGTCGTGGTGTTGGTATGTGAAATTCTGATGGAGCACTTAATGTGTTTTCTGCTTAGTGATTCTGATGCAGCACTCAATGTACTGGCTATTCAGTAGAAAGCTTTGAAATAAGCTTTCGCACAAAAAGTTGCCAAGCGAAACGAAATGCCCGATTTTGCACGAGTTCACCATGTAGGACTTTTACGAAGAACGACTCAAGCTTGAGTTTTAAGTGTTCATTGCAATAATACCAATACACTATAAGCAACTTGGTGATATATAGTTGAGCGAGTAGATACAAAGCTGTACGGTTAACTGGAACACTGGAATACACAAAATCAGTAAACACGAACTTAGCGGACCATTGCAGAGACGCAAACTTAAACACACATCTCTCTGAACCTTTGACTCACTTACAAAGGAACGATGGCCAAAGTCTCTCCTACGGAAAATGCAAGCGGCTTGATTGAAAACAAGTGTGAGCACAACGGATCAATAGGAAACAGCCGATGGCAAGAAACATGAAAGGTTTGCAAAACTGACGCTTTAATAAGTTGCAGCAAGCTTGTGCCATGTTTACTCGGTAGCGATGTTACCGCATCTAAAAATAGCCTACAGTATAAATGCATGTAAACGCTTGAGCTGAAATTCTAAGAAATAAGATCGCGATATTATAATGAAGTGCGCAACATTATAGAGATAGGAGGTATTCGTAGAAAAGTCACTACACCCCATTAACCAGTGCGTAGGCGAATTTTTAGAAGGAGCGCTTCTCTTCCCCTCTAGAACTTCTCTTTTTTACATCTGTCTTTCAGTAACGAATTAGCCTAGGTGCCTTTGAAATCCGAAAATCTCAATATTTCCAGTAGTGCTTTCATTCTTCGCCTCTTTTCTTCAGCAACAGGTAGTTATGAATCAATTTATTACTGGAATAAACGCGATATCACAAGTAATTACATGCCATACTTCGCGCTTCTTTCCTTACATCTTGTTCAAACACGTAAAGAACCAACCACTCACCGCGTTGCTTGTGGCATACTCACTTTAATTTTTCCGTCAGTAAGTACCTGTGCAATCTGTAAATTTCACACCATTTCCAATATGTCAAACTGATTCTATAAAAAATTCAGATTCTCACAGTAATTATGCATTGGAATAAAGTGCCATGCATCGCTATTGATCGATTATATCTTACGTATGTGACCTCTCCCATACCGAGCTGTCACGAATTCGAAGTACCTTCGTTCTAGCACTAGATTTGTTCTTGTAAACGAAAACTAAAAGATGAAATATGCTTTTGACTACAGATTCTCGTTGAATTCATAGTCCTCCAAACGACATATTCTGTTATGATCCGCATTCTAAATTTTCTTGTCGCATCTTTGCGCACGATTCTTTCGATGATGCCGTTCACCTCGACGGAAGTGAAGGTTGTGAGGTAATGATTACAAGCACTTTGATATGAATTTATTCCAAGTGTTCACCTTTGTTGTTTTGTTAGGTTTTTCAAGATCAGTTTCATAGATCTACAGATTAATCTCTGGTGGATTGATAGCTGTATGAGAAAACATGTGTCTCAATAGAGTTGTTGAGTGTATTATATACAACGACTCTTTTGCTTGTTTATTAAAGTGTCTCTGAAAATCAGATTTGGTCAAAACTTAAACTAAGTGAGCAGTGAGAATGCGAGAGGTAGTTTTAAATTGCCCTGTAAAACTTGGCATTAAGTGCAATAAATTTGATAGGGCTTTTTATGAATATTACAAACTGAATACAGAAAACGTTTTGGTAGATTTTTTAGATATTTTAACGTAAAGAAAATATAGCATGAACAAATTAATCCGCTGAATTGAAGGATTAATTGCGTTTATTAGATCAACAGTTACACATAAGGCAAAAACATAGCAAATTCTGAAACTTGCTTCCTTTGACTTGTGTACGTTTACGAAGTCTCTTGCGAAAGCCTCGAACGTTGCTCGCGAGCGTCTCCACCCAAGTTCCGTCCCGAGCGCATGTTAGAGCCGTTTTAAGCTCGCCTACGCCACTTCATCGAGTAGTCGAGACTTCTTTCTTCAGTATAGACCGTGCGGAGTAATTGAATGGGTTGAGATCCGGTGAATTTGACGACCAAGTGTCCTTGCCACAAAAAACTTGGGAGAAGGTTTTGACAAATGGCAATCGTTGAGCGGCTAAATGCACAAAAGCCCAGCTGCTGAAACTTGAATCCGTTGGTGCAAAAGCAAAGTGTTGAGTATTTCAAGGTACAGAACATCCTGTGAAAGTTGCTGTTTACAGCTAGCAATGTTGATTTTGGCGTTGCTCCTAACGAATATCAACAAAGTTTTTACGGTGGTTCAGATGCCGGCTCAGATCATCGCAAAGGCCGGAAATTGACTGTGGCCTATGGCCCTTGCTAATGCGGAATGCTGCTGACTATTCTTGAAAAGTTGAAGTCGATTTTGGCAATTGTGGAGTAGTTCGATCGTGAATGTGTCTCATCCGTAAAAGCATCTTGGGCAAACGATTAACAGCTATCAAACGAAAGATTTGGCGATCCTTCAAAAGCCGTTTTTCTTACATCTTTTTGCCCACGAAGTAAACACAAGCGATCTTGTAAGTGCGCAGTTTCAGCTAATTTTTCACAGCGCTATGTACGCTCTAATAGCTGATTTGAGCTTCCCGAGCCACTATGCTCATCGAACGCCACGAATTTCATTGAGCTTGGTAGTTGATCTAGTGGACGTTATCCGAAGTGAACGACATGGTTCAACGACATGGTTCGACGACCTTTCGAGGACGTTTTCCAATCTCTACAGTTTCTCTGAAACGTTTCGCGGCTTCGTAGACACTTATTGGTATGAAACCAGTCGATGTTAACATTGTCAGCCGCTCTTATTCTCGTCTTGTGTAACGCAATTACAGCAATACGTTTGTTTTCACGATTCACAACATTAGTACAACTGAAACTAGATAATTAAATAAAACATTCTTGATTAAAACTGAAGAAAGAATTCAACAATATTATCAACAATAATGAAAAACTGTTATATTAAAGCCAAATTTAACAACATATGAAATTATCAGATTTTCGCACCCTGCACATTATATGTATGCATGCAAATGTTCTTACTTGGACATCTGAGTACTTGAACGACGTGTCTTCACTGGTAGCGCGAGCCTTAACATAGTTTACATTCGTTTGTCTCTAGGTCTATCGTCGTTTATGGCGAAGGCTTGCTTTCGAGCTTGATAAAGCACGGGAGGCCCATCTAGTGACACCAAACTCGCTACCATCCGGGGAGGGCGATGATTGAGGTTAACCACAAATATGTCCACTCATCGATTTGGTGGGGGAGGGGGGTGGTCTTTTAAGGGGGTGCTTGCGTTCTCTCAGGACCCACTTCACTTTTCTTTCCGCTTCCAGACAGAATGAATGCGGGTTCGAGATCCGCCTGACGTAAAAGTTTTGCACATCATTCTAAATCTTTGGGAATATCTGTAACATCATGCCAGCGCCAAAGGTAGCCAAATAAAAGGAGTTCAAAGATGATATAGTTTTAATCAAGATCTGAGCTGTGCAAATCAATTAAACGCCGTGGCTACCAATTGACTTATGAAAGACTTCGCACAGACAGTCTGTGAGTGGTACACAGGCTTCTTAGCGTAGTTGTGGTATTAGCTCACGTCTCTGCTACATAATAGAGCGCCGGAAGACATGCATCGAAAAGGCCAACACAGAGTTTGGGGTGCTCGTTTGTCTGGCTTGTTTGCAAG
This sequence comes from Parelaphostrongylus tenuis, assembly GCA_019055375.1. Taxonomy (NCBI): domain Eukaryota; kingdom Metazoa; phylum Nematoda; class Chromadorea; order Rhabditida; family Metastrongylidae; genus Parelaphostrongylus; species Parelaphostrongylus tenuis. The sequence goes on along the minus strand of JAHQIW010000086.1, from coordinate 31,708 downwards.
GCCCAGTTGCTGCACATGCTGCTCTTCTTGTGCTTGATTCCTCCTTTATTCTGTCCTCTATGATCAAACAACTTTCAAAATATACGTGCAAAATGGTCTCCATAATCAAAAAACCGTTTAGCTCAATTTGTTCTCTTTCTCACCATTCAATTCACAGGCTGAGTCATTGCCCTGTTTACGCCTAGCAAAACCTTTTCTACACTTAGCTGAGTTCATTGAGCATCATCTGTGCTTCACTGGTAAATTCGTAAAAAATGATAATGTCGCTCGCAAAACGAATGTGTGATAGGGATTTTCTACCACTACGCATAACTTTGTCGTCCCAATCGAGCAAGTTCATCATCCACTGCACCGCAACACTGATCAGCTTAGGTGATATAGTGTCGCCTTTTCGAGCCTCTTTTTCTATAGGCATGCTAAGGTGTGATGGAAAAGCTTCGATTTTGACAGCAATCCGCTGATGTTCATATGAAGGGTAGGTCTACATCTTAGTCAACGAGCGCTGAAAAGACTGCATTTGTTTCAATGCAGTCAAATGCTTTCTCATAGACAATAAAAGTTAGAGCAAAATCCATACGGTTATCCCGACAGACTTCAATAACCCATAGAAACCAGAATATGTATGTAAGCATGCTTATACAGGGAGCGTTAAAAGTTCTGCTAATTTTTCCAGATAACTAAAAACTGAGAAGAATACTGTACAAACAAATGAAGTCGTTCAGTTTAAGAATTAATCACGTTTTATAGATCAACAATTATAGCAATAAACAAAGAAATTATTGACAAATTCTCAAAATTGCAACCTTTGACATCTATACCTTTTCAAAGTCACTCGCGAAAACTTCCAACGACGCTTCCAAATGTTTCTGCCGTAATTTCGTCCCAAGCGCGTATAAAAGTCGTTTTGTGCAATCTTATATTAGTAGCGAGCAGCTGAAACTTCATCCTGCAGTATGGGCTACAAGGTGTAATCCATGACGTTGAAATGCAATGGGTTTGACGGTTAAAAATCATCGTCCAAAAGCCAACTTCTAAACGACTCATTCGATGAGGGATAAATGATTATTCGACTCATTCGTTGGGCAGGAACTTTTCATAGGAGCATCAGTAATCATCCAAAAGCTTAAATCTCTGGTTAGTGCTGTATGTGGCCAATTTTTTGAAAAGTCCTCATTATAACCTTTTAATAGAGGGAAAACATCCGTGTTTCACGCGCCCATATATCGCGCTGGATAAATGTTTTTTGAGTTATCAATCAGTAGTCATTCAATAGTGTAAGTTTCAAAGATTCCATCACTGTGCTTATTCTCTGGAAAGACAGCTTCTTTACAGCGCAGCAGGAAGAATAAAAGTGAGTTGGCATGCCCTAGCAAGTGATCTCTGGTCAATTTGCGGGCCACTGGGTGAAGCGGCAAAATGGGCTGACGCGATGACCTATCAATTTTTGAGCATATAAACGTGTGGAGAAAATCTTGTGATATGTAGATGTCTTCGAGTCACTGTTGGAAGCAATTAGGACGCTCTGGCCATCTGAATTCCAATAAAGTGGCCATATTGATGACTGATTTATCCACATTCGTGGCAAAACTGAGGCATTTAGAATCTTTTTGTAGCAGAGTCATACTTTTTACCTAGAGTTTATCTTTCAAAGCAACGAAATAATTCTTAATTGATTAACAAAAATTCACTTTTATAAAGTCAGTCAAAAATTGATCGATAATTGCTTAACTACCATTGCTGTCTCGCCCAGCGTCCGATGAAATAGCCAAGGAACACCATGGTCACGCATGTGAATCAGCCTCAACTTCCTTGTGGTGTTGCAAAGAAACGGTTTGTAGATAAAGTAAGTACGGCACTGCTATCACTTAAACTTGCGCTATTGAATGATTTCTAATAGATTAGAAAAAGAGCGCCGTCCAGCGAGAAATATGCGCGTGTGAAATTAAATTCAATTTTTGACCAACAGCGCTATGGGGTCTTTTTGAAAATGGACCATACACAGCTCTCGCTAGTAATCTGAACTTTCGAGTTATTACTAGCATAGGTGTAAAAAGTTTCTGTGCAGCGATTAAGGTCGGATATCCATTCATCCTCTTTCAACCAGAAAACAGCGTTCTTCATACATCTTTCGTTTAGGAAGTAAAGCTGAGAGATTATGTAGCTGCGCTGCTTTAGCTTATTTTTGGCAATCTTTCGAAGCTTCTCTCACTGACCCCAAACTTATATGCCACTTTGAGTATCGAACGCCCCGGATTTTATTGAATCTGGCGAAAGATCTTCTGAATGTTCTTCGGAGTTGAGGAGTTGTTCAATAACTTTCATAAAGACCATTCTCAATCACTCCAGTCTCTTCGAAACGTTTCACGGTTCTGTAGACATTTTTTGATGAAAACCAATTGTTCTAACAATATCCGGCGTTTTCGTTCCCGCCTCGTGCAACTCAACACTAAACCACGCAGATTTTTGCGATACATAACTTGAGCATACCTAAAAACAGACAAAAAATAAAACAAATTCCGAAATAAAACAACGTCTTCAGAATTAATAAAAGATGATAAATCAATGATAACCGCACCCATATATATATATATATATATATATATATATATATATATATTTATATAATGTTCCAATAAGTGATCGATAGTACCAGGTGTGCGTATCGTAGTTACAACGGTTTGGCTTCACTTTCTTGCACATTCGTTGCAATTGTAAATGTCATGGTGCTGGGTATTTTTTCGGCTACTTGTTATAAGACTAGTAAAATTTGCAGCAACTCCGATGCTACCAGTGCATGCGAAAAAATCGTGTCGAGTACAGGGATCAGTGGAAAGCCGAAAAATTCGAATAAGCAAGTAAGGTTTTCTCGCATCTTAGTCACTGATGTATAGGACGAAATCCGTATTCTACTCCGTCAAACACTACATCTCCAAATCGTTGCGCTCAGGCTAGCGTGAATCTTCGTTCATCATAATCCATTTGCTCGTTGGAAAAGACGTGACTGACATCTGCGTGCACTTCTTTCAATGCTTATTTTCCATAAGAGCCAGAAGGTGCGGCAAACTGGTTTCATATGCAATCAGTTCACTGGCACATTGAAACAATTGCTGATTGGGGCATAGATCTACAGTCTTCATAAGGGTAAGAATATGTTAAATGAACTGTGCATTTTTAAGAAATCCTCTCCTCTGCAACGCGCCGGTATCAAACGAAAACGTGATAAGGTGTGAGGCACTTCCTTTTTGTGATTTCTGTGTTTACGTAGTGCTTCATGGTTGATGATAATTGGTGTTGTTTAGTCTTCCTCCCTGCTTTTGCCTCTGCAAGCGTACTTGAACGTGAAACATGTGGAAGGCAGTTCCGAAGTAGAAGACGTGAGGTGTGCACGTTCGATTTCTTTAGTCCGTTTTAAGAAACACAAAGAGATGTGCTGGTGGAAAATCATAGGTCATGTAGAAGGCACCTTGGCTTTTGTAGTCGAATATGTAGTAACTTGTTAGAAATGTGTGTTTCGTAACTGAGCCAGTTACAGGGGACAATACAAATTGGACAGACAGATGAACAACTTACTAAGATTGAGTGGATTAAATTGGGCGACGAGGAGAAAGTCAAGACCTACAACAGGTGCGTGGACTGATTGACTCCTTTCTTTGGATGCATTACAATGGTCGGATCTCTCATGAGTTTTACTGTGACAATGTAATTGCCATCGTACTTGAATTAGAACCTGTTCTGCGTTGGTGAATATACTATCTCCTCCTTTTGCATTATTTCAATTTTAATAGAGCTGCGATTTTTGTAAACAGCGTCGTTATGTCCAATCTAATTATGCTTTACTACTGGCGTGCTTTTAGTGGAGAATACCCGCCTCCCTTCAGCAGAATGGAAACACTTTTTGTCTGTGGTGGATGCTTCAACTATACCGGTAATGAGGAACAGCATACGACTCACATGGTCATTAATTTGTTGTTATTTCATTAAATCCCAAATTTCCTAAGAATCTATGATTCCACTAAGAAGTTCATTTGTAGAGTCCTTTTCTTTCCTAAATGGTTGGCTAGCTTGCAATATTGCGATGAATTCTCTTTATGCACTAGTTTAACTCCTATGAAAGCTCCTTAAGTTTAGAATATGATGAACATTTCAACATGATTAGTCCTCAGATTTTTTATGCTTCTCCAAATATAAAAAATTCCGATGTTATTTGGACAGCGTAAGTAGATACTACTTTTTTCTAACATGCGGCGACGTTAATCGTAATCACAACAGCACTGAGATACCAAAAAAACTTGAAGCTCGATGTTTTTGACTCAATGATTAAGATTTCCAACCACCACCATGCCTTTCCGGTGCAGCGCTCTATTCCACTACACCATCAAGTTCTTCGCTCTTCCTTTTCTCAGTCGTGTTTTTGGATCTATCTCCAAAGAAGTCATAGTGATGGTTGAAGTCCATCAAATCTTGCCACAGCTGTTCCTAAAATCCACATCGTAACGTACTCTGCTGGTGAAGTAAAAAATAGGAAGTATGATAAGAAGGCGAAATATGCTTTCATTTCATATTTTGACATATGGAATGATGTTATCTTGTATTTGAAGAGGGAATGCCCGTATAGTTCTACTCCACCTGGGAACGAGGTGTATTCCGATAAGACGAACAATATTTCTGTATTTGAAGTGGATGGGGAGAAGGAAAAGGTATGCTTACTTCTCACTTGCCCTGTAATCTATTTAATCATCTCACTGTTTTTTTTTTTTGCATAGGCATGATGTCATAGTGATTGTCCATAAGTAAAGAGTGATATGAAGGAAATAAAACTAGACGAGTTGAACCCGCGTTTTACCCATAACCAAGGAGCATGCTATCTTTACACCACCTAGGCCACCGCTTCGCTAACACATATTCGTCGATATATTCAGTTGCAGTTTACAGCAACGAACACCCAAGAGTTTAGATAGAGGTGAAGTACAATACAAATTTCCTTGATGACCGAACCACTGTAAGCAAAAGCAGTAAAAAAAACTGAATTGAAATAGATCACTTATTTCAAATGGTGCCACCTTAACTTTGATATTGTTACGTGCTTGCCCAACGAAACCGTTGGTTTGGCTGGCTACGATTGAATATATCGAAAAAGTGTGGTAGCAAAGCAGTGCCGCTGTGGTGTAGCGATAGTATGCGATTCGGTTTCGGTGAAGCACTAGTTTAACTCCTGTGTGAAATCAGATCTTCGCGTACCACTTTATACTCTTCAATGACCATTGTATGGTTGTTGTTTCTGATCGCTCAAATGCAGACCGCCTATTTCAAAACCAGTTCTAACGATTGAAATTAATACGAATATCCTTCTTTTAGCAGTACTGCATGAATCTGTGCCTATTAGCCATGCTATGGATTGATAGTAAGGTTAGTAAACTAGATTCATTGCCAGGTGAAGTTCGACAATAACAATTTGCTTAAGGTGCTCTTCCTCGAGATTGAACCGTTCGTATTCTACGTCCTCACCACAAATCGCGATGGTGGTTATCGACCGGTAGGATACTTCAGTAGGGTGATTAACTTTTTGACGCATTTAGCTTACCTGCCAAAGATAGTTCTCATCACACTTTTATTTCAGCGCAAGCAGTTCATCTCAAACAATCTCGCCTGCATTTGCGTCTTTCCATGCTACCATAGGCGTGGATACGGAACATTTCTTGTTGACTTCAGTAAGTCCGCTCTGCATTTCTTTCTTTCCATATCTTATAATCTCGGTTAGCTGATGATTTTTGAAAGGTACTGCGTTGGAAAGGCCGGTCCATGATGCACGCGTGGCTTGACACTGTGCTCGGACTCAGCTATTCCACTCATACCTCTGAGGTGTACAAAAATTCATATAAAGTTCATATGAGAATAGCCTTTCTGATTCACTACGGCCGACAACTTCTGCGTTGAAGCACCGAGAATTGCAACTTTATCCTTTCTACAGTCTGTTTTGTTCAGTATGCATAACGATTCTCCTAAGTACATTCGATTATAGGTTACACTCTGTCTGAGATCCTCGGAATATTGAGTGGTCCAGAACGACCGCTGTCGGAAGATGGAGCTGCTGTTTATATCAGGTATTGGCGTGGCAAACTGTATCAACTAATCAGTTCGAAAGTGGAAGAGGATGGTTGGGAGGGACTTTCTTTGAAAATAGATGGTAGGATTGATATTTCGTAGCTGTATGGCACATTGGCTGTTTCTCAATGGCACGTTATAGATCTGGTAAGGAAAGCGCGATTCCGAAAAATAGACGTGCTTACTGCGATGTTTCACGCTCCAGGCTTCAAAGTGACAAGGTATCCCTTTATTTTAAGGATCACATGCATAAACCTATCATGTTAGATACTTGACTTTCTTTACCTTTCACAGAACACGAAAATCTGTTGTTGTTCATGATCGCCGCGAAGCAGAGGAAGAAATCGCCAGATACATCGACGAAAGAAGAAAACCCACACTGCTAGCGAGAGGTGACCAACTGCTTGCGTCGTTCAAGGTAAATATATACTGCAGCATAGAGCTCTGATTGAGTTGCTTTTATATTTAAGTCAAAGATGCAAGCATGTGTGATATTGAACAATTTAATAGATACCATGCAGCACAAGTAGGCCTATCTATAAAAGGGTAAGGTATAAAGCTCTTTGTGTTGATCAATCCCTGAGGGATGCGCCACGTACTCCTTTTTAATTTTTTACTTCGTTTGAAACGGTTGAATGAATATCTACCTTTTACAATGACTCGCGATGGCCACCCATTGAACCGAGCCAGTGCTACTTTTCCTCCCAGTCAAGTCTGAGACCAGTCTGGTACCAAGTCATCTACCCCAGAGGCATGGATGGCTTAATGAGCCATGAGAGCAAAATCAAACCATTCACCTCGTTTGCGACTCAAAGCACCTCTAACCACTGCGCCACACGCGCTCTAGTCTTATCTATATTCTCCTAAAATCTTGAACGGGTATAATTGCATTGTTAGTTGTCCCGTTCAATTTCTTTTCTTCCGTTGGTTTTCAAATGACTTGTGTCCACTGCGAGGCGTCCTGGCTGAGAGATCGTTATGTTTACCGCGGTACGCGCGGACTAAACTCTACGCCTCAACTCTCTTCGGCAGTCAACAACGTACGGGCGTGGAGCGTCTCAGTCAGGTAATCACGGAGACGTGCTCAACCAGTATTCTGCGGCATTCGAAAAGAAAGCGAAAAGCAAAGTGAACGCTAGAAATACTGGGATCTGCACAGTAAATAAACAAGCACTGTGAAGACGACTCAAAGTGTCAATGAATGAACATGTGTACCCACCGCAGTAACGTTTCCCGAAATCCTCCGCCTGGGATTCAGAAAAATCCATGATTCTAAATTTCAACAAGGAAAGTTTGTGAAATTAAAGTCGAGTTGTGAAAGCTTATCTTACTGCCTCGTGAGCTAGACTGATACTTTATTGTTAATTTGCTTCCATTTCGTGTGAATATGAATTTTAGGAGCGCCTAATTGAAGAAGCGACTGTAGGATGGGCCTCTGCTAACAGGTCATTCACTGCACGAACAAATCTATCTGAAGGAAATTTTAATTTATAACTAATCTTGTTTTCCTGTATTTATTGTTGGTGATTAGTTGCGGTATTTGTGCTTGGACGTATAATAAAGTTGATGGAGAAGATGTGCTTGGAAGGTATGAAAGGACAAAGAGGTATAAATATTAATCAGCAAATCCCAAGACGGACTATCTATCAACTTGGGCCTAGTTGGAGTAAATGAGTGTTTTCTTCTGATTAGCGAATCCGAGGTGCTGCTAATGTTATTTATTGAATATCAGCGAAGCATATATCGTGGTGGCTTACGTTTCGTCGAAGTTTCTCATCTTCAGAACTTGGAAAGGTTAAATTGATTCGCAAATCATCAAATCAAAAGCCTTCGTAACTTCGGCAGAAACCGTAAGAAACGAATCGTCGATCGCATAGTAAAAATTTTATTACAAAAACACACTCACCGCTCGAATGCTTTAGGTCATTCAGTTATTCATGTAAGACTTGCCAGTTAAAGTCAGTGCGCAAGTGAGACCGTGCCCTGCTCAGAAAAGTGAACATTAGACTGAGGTGTGATGCGAGGTCACGCGTTATTACGAGGCAGTCCTTTTTACGGTTCATTTTTGGAGTTACTATGTATCCAAAAGACTTCCGAAGTCTACGCGCAGACATTTTTGATTCGTGTGCAAGGATCGTGAATCTGACCTCAAAATCTTCTCCTTAACGCTTTTGTTTTTCATATGTGCCTAGTGGGACTTTTGTGTCGGAGTTACGCATCCCAGTTAGGTGCTCGTTTACACGGATGCAGAGTGGTTTACACGTTTCGTCAATGTATTCATCCCGTCATGCCTCGCAAGTGATAAGCTAAACTGTACCAGATCTCATGCAATCGAAGTCTCTGCCGTATGGGCAAGCTTCGTAGTTTTTCGGTTCGCAGAGGCGGTCATATAGTCTGTTGCGAATTAATTGACGCTTCAGTGCCTCTGAGGATTGTTCAACTATTGCTGCCGAATTATCCTAACCTGCACTTTTTGAGTAGCATTTAACAGCTGCCCTTATTTTGTTAGAGATTGGGCAGAATGAATGGAACATTCACCTCGCTAGGCCTTCCGTCTGGGTGTGGCGAATATCCTCTAATCCTAACCTGAGAAGCATCTACCGTGCTGTAGCAATCAAAGGTGGCTATTTTACGCGCCAAGCTTACTCTGCCTTATGTTCATTTCCTGTGCACACAATCAACAGCTGTTCGAAGCGAGCTGTAGCAACAAAGAGTATATAGCGTTTTTTTTCTTTGGAGTGCACAGTGTGATTTGCACTCGTGGTTACAAGGTCTTTTCAGAGAGCAAAGTTTTCAAATTAGAGTTTTAGTAATTATTCGATAGCTTCAAAAATTTTGATTTCAAAGAAAGACTTAGTTTTAGGCTGCATAGCAATTATAGTTTTCTGATGGCTTGTAAAAACGATAAAGAAGAACTGCGTTTCGCTTTTGAAGTGGTTCGCGTGCTTCACTATCATTTATGCCTTTTCTTAAAATGGAGTTTTGATTATCGTTCGATAGTTCAAAAAGTGTAGATTTCGAAAACAAGTTTTCTTTTTTAAACTGATTTCTTGATACAATCTAGTAAGAGAATTAAGACCGCATTTCACGAGCTGAACGAACGTCACATCACTTCAACATCGCAGTGGGTGTATTGATAAGTGAATAGTGAATTCCGTATGCTGCGCAATTTTTTATCAGAAAGATTGTTACGTCACTAAAGGCCATCTTGGCGCTGTCAGCAAAATGCAAATGTTTTATATTCTTTAGAAATCTGAAACTGGGCATGATATCTGTTCCTAAGAAGAGGTTCTTGAAAGACTGATGACAGCTCATAATTTTTCTGCTGTGGCGGCTTCACAACACTCATTTGCACACACAACACCATGAATGTCTCAACATATCCCACTTCTTCTTCCTTCTTTCTTCCGTTCCTTTTTCTTCATATAATGGCATTGTCTAGATTATGCACTGGTTAATACAACTTGTGGTTAGTTTGAAATCATTATACTTTGTGAACTTGATACAGCGGCCAATCCGACGCAGTGTCGAAGTATTAAGCTCTTAATGCTAAGAAAGAATGGATCTCTACACTTAGACTTCAAATAAAAATTGGGTTTGCTGTAACAATGACAAAATTGGAGGCCGGCTTCAGTTACTACTTCTCCTAAATACAATTGATCCTTCTTGCACAAATTCCACTGTAATCGACAAGTTCCCATCTTCTTCGTGTAAATCAACATAAGTTATTAGAAATGACCAAATACCTGTTACGAAGACTTAGTCATGATAATTATCGATGACCTACCATCGCGTGCAATGTGCAACAGATTTTCTCTGCGTGCCATTCATTGTTTTCTGATTTTCGGTTACTGTAAAATTTTCTAAGTATGTTTATAATGAGTTTATTAGAACTTATAGTAGCATATCATTATTTTTTATACAACTTAGTACGATTGACAGAATGCCAATACCGCTGTGATTGCGAAGGAAAAAGAGCTTTTCCTTCAGAAATAATAGTTGTATTTGCATCAAAAAATACAAGCGTGTGGAAGATTTTTATCGAAATATCGCAAAAAACCTCACATTTATTCAAAACGGTCAAGAAACCCTAATCAAATATCAGAAATCGCGCACCGGGGCCGCGATTTGCACTGAGCGTGGCGATTACAACTGATCGTCCTGAAAGAGTTAATGGAATTTGGAGGCGAGCTCCACCTGAGAATTTGTTTTCTTTTTGTTCCATCTCTTCTTGCACTATGCTGCATAGCTTCTAAGACATGCTGTGTGATTCTGAAAATCGCGATTAAAAAGGATTTTGGTAGCAGAATATAAACGATAATAATGACGTAGAAGTTTAAAATAGAAGTTATCGATATTTTCTTGCTGGTTGTTATTTGAAATAAGAAAATGAATTAGTTCATGATCTCTTCCGCTTCTAAGTTATGGATCAGCGTTGCATATGTGGATGTCTAAGTGAACCAACAGCTTTCAAATAGGTTTCCTGGTATGATTTCGGTTTAGAAAAGGATTCCAAAAAACCACACTACAAATGAGATGGCACCTCAGTTGCGATATTCCTATGACTGACACTCGCAATAGAAGTCAGACAATCTGTGATTGTGTCGTTCTACCCTCCTCGTAACAAGCTTTGAAATATCATAGAATGATTCATTGTAATGTGCAGGCTCTGCGTATTAAATAAAAAATTTTGCATTTCAGCATGATATCCAGCGAAGGAAGAAGGAGCACTACACTGTTTATCTAATTTCCATTAACTTCATCATCACTAATCTCGCCTTCACTCCCTAATCTTTTTCAGTCTGCACGGATTTACAACATAATGTTTTAGCGAAATATCCGCCTAAATCCTCTTTCACCAACCCGAGCTATGTATAGAAAATCAAATTTTGACCAGTAATTGGTTGCTCATTCTCCTCAATCATTGATGAATCATCGTTATCGTATATTTTGTTTCGAGTGTTTTCTTAAGACCACAGCTCAACGCTACGCATGTCAGTGGTCTGTCAATGAGTGCTGACTTATAGAGCCCAATACACGTGTTTCGATCTTGCGATCTCGTCAGTCAAGCTGTTACCTTTTCTCGTCTTTTGCTAATCTCTGTGGGTGCTCCAGTCCCCACAATAAGAGTTAGCGACGACGTACGATTTACACTCTATGTCCAGTAAAAAACTTACCAAACACAGAGTGTTGTACACTCGACATGCGTGGCTCAAATAATGATTACCAGGTATATTGAAATTTGAGCTGTGGTCTTAAGAAAACACTCGAAACAAAAGATATGATATATTGAATATACTAGCCGCGAGCATTCGAGTGTACAACGCCCAGTGTTTGGTGAGTTTTTTACTGGACATAGAGTGTAAATCGTACGTCGTCGCTAACTCTTATTGTGGGGACTGGAGCACCCACAGAGATTAGCAAAAGACGAGAAAGGGTAACTGCCCGGCTGACGAGATCGCAAATCGAAACACGTGTATCGGGCTCCATAAGTCAGCCCTCATTGACGGACCACTGACATGCGTGGATCAAATAATGATTACCGGGCATCGTTATTGTTTGGGGGGATTGATATTGGAAAAACTTTTAAGAAACCGATGGACCCTAAATGTGTTGTATAACAAATTATGAAAAACTGATAACGATGCGACTGAAAATGCGCAAATTTTTTTGAAATATATGGGCATGGACATAATTTATGTGTGGGTAAATATATGGAACTAATTTGAAAACATGTAGGAAGTGTTAACAAGATGCGATGTTAGCAAGATGTTATAAGATGCGTACAAGGACCAACCTGTAAGATGTAAATAAGATAAAAATACTAAGAAGGAGATGGGCCACTTTCGTACGCACATCTACCGATTCATCTACATGGCGTGCAATGTCAACAGTCAGGTACCGTTCTCAGCGAACGCTATCTGGGAATCGTCGTGAATCTACTCACGTAATCCCAAAAGACACCAACTGCTGTAATATTGTTATAAACTCAATCAAACAAAAGTGCATAATAATTATTATTGGTAAGGCAAAAAATTCAGTGTTCAGTGCAAATAACTTTACAAACAAAATTTGAGAAAAGCCTACAGAAGAACCAACCGTCTTTTGAATTTACAGAATTGAAAGGACTCAAATCATTTGAGGCTTTCTTGGCAGCCACTGACTGTCGAGTAGATGTAAACATTCGTGCAAAGGGAAGACAAAGTGGTGGAAGGGATTGTTCAAAATAAGGAGTATGATGGGTAAGCTATAGTTTCATAAAGCAGAAATAAAGAGGCATAGAGGAGATGTCAAATAGAACACTTTGGTAGGCTGCAAATACCCATTTTCCTGGCATATCCTAAAAAAAGGCATTCATTACCATCGCGCTTATGTTATAGTTTCACAAAGCTTTGTGCGCTTTTGCATAACGCGCTGACAGTATTGGAGATACCACATTCACATAAAGCCTGGAAAAAACTCTCTACATAAAGTGAATTGAGCGTCCTATCAGACATTACGGCTTCTCAGTTTGTGAAAAACCCACGTGGCGCAGTGCTTAGAGGTGCTCTTTGATGCACACGAGGTCAGTGGTTCGATCTCGCACTCATAGCTCACCTGGAAATCCTTATCTCCTAGTCGGTGAATTGGTATCTGACTGGTCTCAGACTTGTCTGAGAGGTTAAAAAGCACTGACTCGTTACAGCGGAGGCCACCGTGAGCCATTGAAAAGGCCAGATGTGTGTTCAATCACCTCAAACAAAGTTAGAAATTGAAGAGTAATGTATGGCGCATCGACCAGGGACCGACCAAGAGCGGGAGCTTTGTCTTTTATCTTTTTTATCCAGAAAAACGTTCCTAAGTCCTACACACCTTGTAGGGAAGTATATAGCAGTCCGGTCAGAACTACTATTCATATGCACAAGATTATGGTTCGATCCCCAACTAGGCAAACCATGCCTCCCGTAACTCGTAGTATTGATACCGATGCCAAACTCGTTTGGTGAATTCTGTTCAATGAAGAAAAACTATTACTGCCTACAGCGGAGGCTTGAGGACCCCCTGACATCGCTACACTACGGAAAAGTATACTTGACCAACACTCGATGACGTCACAAATACGAACAAACGCCGTCAAGACGCATTCGGAATGCGTCGGGTGATGAAGAAAAATGTGCTTTTGAAACGGCATCACAACTACTTTTATATTTACATTGAACTCTTGTCTTCAAATCCTTCAGCTACAGAAAAACTACGTCGTCGCGAGATGTTTAGTAGGATGATGTTCTTAGTGCATTAAAAAACAAGAACGACAAACCCCTCGCAGTTGATAAATTATTAGGAATGCGCCATGATTCGTCTCCATCAGGCCACGTTTGAAGTGAATCGAATGCATATCTAGTCAACACAATGACTGCGGTAGCCTACCGATGGATTCAGTCATTATTTTTACCCTACTAGACAAGTCTCATACCATTCCGCTAGCACACATGGTTGGCTTGGTGATCCCGCTGAGTGTCATCGAGCATGACCATGTGTATAGGGCAATGTACCTCTAACCGCTGCGGTAACACTCGTTCTAAATTACGCTGATACGACTTGTGTAGGGATCTTTTTTTCCTGACAAACTATCCTTTGCGGCCGGATAAACCCATCAAAAACAAGCCATTTTGACTCCCAAACTGTTCTATAATTTGAGTCTCGACAAGTGTAAAATAGGTAAATAATGCATATCCGTTTTGATTCCCTTGTAAACATCCTTTAACCTTGATTTGTTTCGACCCATGATTTCACATGAGTGAATAATTTACTTCAAACTCATACTATGCAACCGATATTTATCTAAAAAGTAAAGCGTTCCAAAATACTGCGACAATAATAGACATTTTCACTGAGGGGCCAAAAATGTTCGATGAAACGTTGAATCTCCTCGAAGACGCGAGGCGATGTCAATAGGAAGCTTTTTTTGTCAGTAAGATCTATACAATCCAATAACATATTTCAACCTTTCATAAGACCTGTTGTGGGCACATATACAATCCAAGACACGTTTCTCTGCAAGAGAATATCAGGATGAACCGGAATTACACGCTTTGTTCACATCATGCAAAGCAGGATTATGCTCCGAAGCCTATCCAGCATTATAATGGAACTATTCACCTACTTCTCACCAATTATGTTGAGAAGTAATGTAATTAAAAACTTATGAAGCATGGAGGAAAGGTAAAACAGTACTTGATGTAAATCTATTAACGCCTATTCGTTTGGACATATGCTAAGATTATATAGGTACTGTGAAAGCTCTAAGACGCCCGAGTTCAGTAACAAAATAGCGCGGTGACCAGAAAAAAAGCTCAGTAATGAGATACAATACGCTTTAAACCACGGGTCTGCGATAAGATGTTGGAAGCTGACGAGGTCAACTATACCATCAGTAAGGCGACGAGTTCTTCCTGAGCAGGCTTTAGCCATTATGCTTGTTATCCGCTGAATCAGTACGATTTCAGCAGGCACCGCTCGAATGCGAGGCACCTGTCTCGTTAGGCCTGTGCACGGCTCACAAATCGTGTAGGTTCGAATGAGGCATAAACTATAGCAGCTCGACCTTGAAGGTGTTATCGCGCGGTTAGGCATTGAATGACAGCCATTATTAAGATCTAACTGATGTTCATACCCATGCGCACCACAAAAAAACATTTCCGTGGTATATTATCGACCCTTTCTCCCTATACAGTAACGCATCACATGATCTGATGAATACGCCGACGTGCTTTCAGATGAGGGAAATCTACAAAAAAGGATTTAGTGAAAAAAACGCTGTGCAAATGAGAAATTTTTCTTTGCCGACTGCCGCAGTTCACTTCTCACACATCCTGTAATTACTGGGCTGCCCATGATTTCTTTCGCATTATTATATTTCGGATTTACATTGTGGTCACCAGAGGGGAGCATATGGCGCAGTGACTAGAAGTGTTTAGGTCGTACACAAGGTCGATGGCTTGACCTCGCGCTCATGGTTCACCAAACCTTTCATCCCTCCGGATTCGGTAAAAATTGGTACCAGCCTTGTTTGGGAGGATAAGCAGCACTGACTTGATAGATCAGTAAGCCATCGCAAGTCACTGCAAAGGCCATGTATGCATTCAGTCATTTCAAGCATAGTTAGAAATTGAAGACGAGTGCGAAGAGCTTCCCTCAGCAACAGATCAACGTCGAGAGCTTTGACTTTTCATAGCCACCATTACCATCTTACATTACTTACATTACTTTTACATCTTACATACATTACTTAAGATCTCACATTACGATCATTACGAGCTACCATTACGGTGATATGCAACTATTTGCTAAAACAGGTTATATGCCTCCCTCGAAATTATGGCGAGGCTAGCATCAAACAATATCAGTAAAGCCATTTTTGAGTTCGCTGTAGTATTTGAGTTTCTCTTCCGCACATATTGCTTCAGCGCGCGGGAGGTGGCAATCCGACGGAGCAATATGAGTGATATGTGGTGGATGTGGTACCGTGGTGCAGCCCAGTCTAGCCAGAATGTGACGAATCGACTTTGCATCGTGAGAAGATTGGTCAACAGATGAAATGCCCATTGAGACATACTACAACCTTGGGACAACCCATTAAATGTGACCACCAGTATAACTGACTATGCATCGAAGCTGTACCATTTGCGCGGGTCGAACATAATACCTGCAGATTGGTATCTAAAGCAGTATGAAAACTATAACATTCAGTCCACCCTTTCGGGACCATGGATCTAATCCTCTGCATCTCTGACCTTCAGGGCGTTACTCCTAACAGTGGGACATTACGCTTAACAATGACGTAGATCACTGATCATGTGAATGTTAAAGTAATGCGTCAGGGATTAGGGTCGCAGAGGGTTCGGTTCCATGTCCCAAAAAGATTAATATTTCTTATTTCAGAGTAATCACGTATACAACCCAAACAACGTGACGATGATCTGAGAAAATAAGTCGCTGGACTACTTGTTATTAGAAAAACGATAAAGCTTTCGGCTTTAACCATTCCGTGAGGAATGTGCGAAGCATTCGACTCCATCAGTGCACCGTTTGTGGTAATGAATACATACTGGCCTTTACGATTCGCGGTGGCCTAGCGATATATCAACTCACAGCAGCTATTCTCCTAGCAGGCTTGGGACCAATTTACCGATCCCTAAGAATAGAGGACTTTATGTGATTTAGGCGTGGGATCGAGCCATCGACCATCGATTAGTCGACCTATATGTGTCGAAGAGTACCTCTATCAACTACGCCACACTCGCCCAGATCACTTGTTACCTACGAATATACATTGTTGAATCTAAGACGACACATGCTGTCGGTATCTCTCTTTAATGAATCTATCCAAATCACCTTACTGAAATCTCAAAATAGACTGCACAAGGGTCAAAAGCCGCTTGGATTTCTAAGAAAAGAACGCCGCCATGATACAAAGCACAACAAGAAGCCTGCAACTCTATCTTACAAAACAGTGCCATCAAGCTACAAATTGCCCACCTAATCTTGAAAACACTCCCATCGTTTGAAAAAAATTGCTACCCTACCAAGATGGCAAAACTTTCTAAGGTAATATGTAGGTTGAAAATTAGGTCAAGTAAAAAGAACCAAGCTCCTCTCTCCTCTTGCTATTTTGCACTTCTCATTTGCAGAGCGCATGTGGCTCAATGGTCAGCGGTATGTACCTATGTCACCCCCGTGTCACACGTGATTGATCAATCATGGATGATCGATGGTTCAGTCTCGCGCTCAAGGCTCACCACGTCTTCGATTCTTCCGGGCTTGGTGAACTGATAGCAGATTTCTAGGAAAATGGGAGTGCAGTTATTTGGAACATCAAGGTCGCCACCTGCCACTGTAATGGCCACAGATATGCATTCAACTAGCTCGAGAGATACTTGATGACGTCGATGTATGGCGCATTCCTCGGGATTCATCAACGCCGGAAATTCTATTCTTTATCCTTTACTTCTATCACAATAAGCAGCCTGCCTGTTGTCTGTAGCAGTGTTTCGATCAACGAGAGCAAACGCCATAACACTACGAAGACCGGCCAAAACAAGTATGTACTGATACGATATTGGATTGACGGACGTCAACGAATATTGACTAGGTTACTCAGTGGATAGACGAATAGAGCGCAAGAGACGTTGTTTGATCTCTATAGCAGGATGTACGGTAACACCATGAAATGAACAACAAAACTCTTAAACATGCTCATTCATTTGTGGTGGCTGTTAATCAATTTCGCAAGCGGAGCGTGATTTTTGCCTCCAACTCTCGTTTAGCTTCAACAGGTCACTGTAAAATCTTTATTAAAACCAAATTTAGCTGCAAAATTGAAGAGATTTGTGCTATCAAACGAGTATTGTTATAGTCTAATGGGTAGTTATTCTCAATTCCTAACGATGCAAATAATGTAGTTCGAATGCGAAACATAATTTCATTCACGCTCCTACATACGACACTCTGAAAAGGCCTTTTCCGCAGTCATGCATAGTATTAAGAATACCGAGATCTAAGCTTTCGTGAACTGTAAAACTCTAGCAAAGAGGCTTTGACCAGCGAAAAAGGTCGCTAAAAAGCCGTGCCACCGCAGAGACTCTCAAACATTTCAAAGGATTAAGGTATCGTTAGAACACTGCATGTGCCCACTGCGGTACCAAATAAATGCACATTACTGACACACATATGGCTGCGGTCCTGATTCCATAACTCACCTCTGCAACTCATTTGCACTAACGTAATTTCCGCCTGTTCTGTTTAATTCTAAGAACAGCTTCAACTGCCAATATGTTGGGTCGACAAAAAGTTTTAAGGACTGTTTCGTTCTTGTTGATTATAATTCAGGTATTTATGTGTTTTAAACAAACGTTCAAAGCAGCTTCTTGCGGTGATTCTAATTCAAAACACATAAACATTTGCTTTGAGATTGAATTGTCACGAGAGAATGAACGACTGTCGAAGCTAAACGAGTTTCGCTTGGTTTTAAGTGCTCCCAAGACTTTCCGCCGGATTAATGAGGCCTGAGGTGACGAGACATTCGAGAGAGCTGCAGTTTTTTTATCGTTTCAATAAACTCAAGATTGAAATTGGAGACTCAACGCGCAAGCAATGAGTTGCTCACAAAAAATTTGATCTTAGAACAAATAAATAAGTGCTACCATCCAAGTAAGCTAAAAAGGCTACTCTAAACGATAGTGAATGCAGAACCTTCAGTGCTTGGAAGATACTCAACAAAACGAGAAAATTTGGAAAACTAAACTTGTAGTTTGAAAACAGCTCCATATTAGGTTTTAATAATAAACAAAAGATCGCGTTTCGCAGTCTCAATCCAGTTTTTCTGTTTCATAGCAATATTTTGGAATTATATAGTTAGATTAAGATTCTCAAGACTCTCGTGCTAAAAATAGCTCAAAATATCATTGAAAAGCTTTTGTAAGCGTATTTATGAAAAGAATAACGCTAAACCGTCTTGAAAATCCCTCTTTTTGGAAACAACTTTTCTGGCATGCAACCGTACTTCAAGGAATGCGCTCCTGAGCCTTTGGATTTCTTCTACGAAAGATCTACTCCACTAAATTATTAGCATTAATTCGATAAATAAATCAAATGAGCGCAAGGTTTCTTTACTTCTCATGTGGCCTGTAATTTACGCTGTAACAGCCGAGATAAAATTTTGTTTGACATTTGAGGACTTCTCGCCGCATAAAGGTTTTTCTATGGACAGTCAATGAACATTCGGTAATGCAAATCTTATCGACTCTGAGTACGCAGTTTATTTTTAGAGAAAACGTCTTAGTGAGCTGTGGTAGTCAAGAGAAGAATAAGTTTCTCATTCTGAAGGGAGCGATTTTGCAAAACTAGCCTAAAGTCGCCGTGACTTTAGCAACACACAAACTAACTGCGAAATGTATTCTTTTTTTGACTGCCTCAATACAAGAAGGAGTTATTTTAGAAACAAAGTTTATATGGAAATGGTCGAGATTTAAGCTATCAAAAATTATTCAGAGTACAGCGAAAAAACTTTGTTGGACGAAAAATACTTGACTGAGGAAAATATTTTTATTTCTAGTGTTAGAGCATATTGAGGAAGCCATTCAAAAAATAAAGCATGCCTTCAACATTTTCGAGATATGAGCTATCGAATGACTACTATAACTCTAAAAAAAAATCAGAAACGCGTATTTACCAAGAGGTTAAAACAGGATGCATCCAACAAAAATGATCCAGATATTTCAAATCTAATCTTCTTTTGAATATAACAGCTATCCGAAAAGTCCTTCCCAAAAAAGAAGTGCATCGTCGAAATTGCTTGAACTCGCTCTATCTAATGATAGTTAACTGTTTATGAAAAAACCTTTGCCTGGCAAAAAATACTTGAATGTGAAACAAGATTTTCTTTCAACCGTTAGAGCAAAAAAAACAGGCCATTAAAGAATAAAATGCCCCTTCGAATTTACTTGATTTTAGCTATTGGATGGCTATTAAAACACTTTACAAAAGTAAAAGGCACATTTTTACCAACGGGCTCAAATAGGGTGGAGGTAACGGGAAGGAATCGCTGCACCTCCATCTCTTCTTCCCATACCACAACTATGAATAAGAAATTGAAACGAAATTACGCATTGGTCTGAGATATGGCAATCTATAATTTGTTGTTATTTTGAAAAAATTGAGAAATCTCGACGAAATGGGATCGCATGCAATAAGAAACACTGTTTTTGAGGAAACATTATTTTTTCCAATTTTCAGGCATTATGATGAATTTTATGCACTTTATGCAATAAAACACATGAAAACTGGTAGAAAAAGGGGCAAAATTGTGTTAAATGTGGATAAGTAGGAATAATATGCCGTAGAAATGCTTGATAAACTTCTAAATATAGCTTTATCGTAATTTCTTGGTTCTTTCCTTCAGAGGTGTGGCTTAAAAATGGAGCAATTATGTTATTTCTAGTAAAAAATAACTTTATTGAGGTCTGTTCCATCATATGTGACCATTTATTGAAACACAAACTTTATTTATTGTTGCAAAAAGTATAGAATTCATTAGAAAACTATCACACTAGCCTTGAAGCAGGCGTCGGCAGCCTCTATTCATAAGCCGTCCGAGGTGCCCGCCGGCCGAAAATGGCGCCTTCCGCAAAGGGTTATACTAGATGGTTGCTGATTGAGTGATCATCAGTTGATAATGACTTATTTTGTCAAATGATCCATTTTATAGCAGTTGATAATAAAACTAAAGAGAGAGTTTTCAGCATCAGCAAGTTTAGTAAGAAAAATTAATTACTGTATACACGAGAGATCAGTCAGTGAATTTATCGTGGAGAACTGCCATCTAATGGCTACGAGGTGCTAGATGTCGTGGAGGCTTAGATGAATTGACCCCGTTTAACGTTAAGCCTATCAAGAACAAAATATATCAAGTGAGCAAGAACAAATCATGCCCATTACTTCGTACAAAGTACTCATGACAAAAGGGCTTTCAATAGGTATGTGTAAAAAAAATTGTACCGTTGATCGAAATACCACTAAACTCTACATGAAGTTTTAAGCCATGGTCTACCCGCTACACAGTCGCCTTACAGGAACTCGTCAGTCGCACTGTCCTCGATTCAGCCGATCTCTTGATGTAATACTCCTTAATGAAGGAATCGAGGCCGAGGAATAGATAACCGTAGGTTAGATGATGGAGTCACCTAACATTGTAGTGAGCGGCTGTCAAAGTTGTGGTTTTTGAAATGAATCCTATTTCTCCAATCGATCAAGGGCTATGAAAAAGCGGTCAAATTGCGAGGTGTGATTCATTTTAGATGCCACAAGCTCGACTGACGGTCACTACAATGTCACGCGATTCCATCATCTGGCTTGCAGTGATCTATTGCTCGGTGTCGATTTCTTCATAGAAGAGTATAACCTCGGGGGAATAACTGAACCGAGGACGATGTTACTATTGAGTTTCAGGACGACAAAACAGGCACCTGTATAGCACTTGGACTATGGCTCAAAATATATTATGCCCTTACCAGATTATTATTTTATAGACAAGGTCTGTTCAAAAAGTGGTCGTACGGAAAAATAAATCCTCTTTTACATAAAACTGGATGGTTTTCAAGCACTCTCTCCTGTCCTGAAATAAGTTTTCAGCGGTGAGAAGACTGCTATACCAACTATTAATGTAGAAATACTTTCCCTCTTTTACAAAGTGTTGCACAGAGTTCTGTTCATCACATGTGAGTGGTGCATACATTAAATGCCACAATGCGTCAAAGTTTGAATCACGAAAGAATTTGCCGTTTTTACTGTTACCTATTGGTTAATGAGGTGAAATCAGCGAAATTCGCGTTTAAAAAGCGCTGAAGATTATTGCACATGCTCAGGACTATGGCTAAGCATGTTGTAACGCGATGTATCCATGTAGGCTGCCGCGGAAACTCTTTCAAATTGCAGTATTCTATTTCTTTGTGGAATCCTGCCATTCTATTCAAAACAATATGACTAAAAGCTTTTTTATGAAATCCTGAGAGCAGTTTTATTCGTGAAGGTTTTTCTGAAATATGCTCAGAATCACTCGAAGATCTGCCTTTGCTTTCAAACAAATTGATTTCTTGAAGAATTTGAACGTAGTGTTGCTGGAATTTACTTCTATATGATACTTGATAAAAAACGCACAAAGCACACGAATTTCGTTTCTGCATCTATAGTCCTGAGTCCGCAAAGTCCACTATCGCTCTGTCGTCATCGAACTGTAATTAAGATTTATGAGATATGGCAGAAGCAACAGGTTATTCATAGCTAAGCCAACTCCATTACCGAGAAAGTCAAACAGTAATCAAAGACAAACATTTTATACTCTACGTCAAGTGAAAATTCACCTAACACTGGGTGTTGATACTTGACTGCTTTTTGATTGGTATTTTTATTATATCAAACCTTTATTTCGGGTGTTTTATCGAGACACTCAACTTTCATTAGATCTCTTCATTATAATTTGAAGCAATATATCATGTGGTCTGGTAAGGGCTCTTCTACAGCCCGATACACGTGTTTCGTCCTTAGAGACTCCTCAGTCGGGCAGAACCCGTCATCTTTAGATCTTTTTATTAGTCAGTTCTCTTGGAGCCCTACTCTCCCTACAGAGAGATATGGAAGACAAAATTACCTGCCAAAAAACAATCGAGTGTACAAGTGTTAAGTGAAAATTTCACTTGACATGGAGTGTAAGACGTTCGTCTTTGATACCTCTCTGGGGGAGAGTAGGGCTACCAAAAGAACTGACTATCAAAAAGAAAGATGACTGACGAGTCTGTAAGGACGAAACACGTGTATCGGGCTGTACAATAGCCCTTACCAGTCCACATGACATGTTGGCTCAAATAATAATGAAACTATTTACAAGCGTTGTCTTAATAAAACACTTGAAATAGAGGTCAAACAATAATTCAAGCATAACAATTTTCGGTACTCACTAATGCTATCTGACAAAATCAACTATCAACAAAATCAACAAAATCAACAATCAACAAAATCAACAATCAACAAAATCAACAGGAGTTCTCCTTAATGGCATGTACCCGTCAGCTCGCACTCCACCATAGAATCGCTTCTCCACACTTTGTCTGATTGGTACTTTAGAACAAACCAGAATATCGTAACTAAACAAATGTTCGATGGAAAGTCTTTGTCTATGTGTATGCTTTTTCAATTGTAATAAAGTTATCAATGGTGATTCTATTAATGTTACTATGACATTTGTGAAGATTTTCAGCCAGTGCTCTCCCTTACAGATAGTGATTTAACGGATTCTAATGTAAAAACACTTCTATCTCGCGTTATTATCTACAGCCGATATCGTACAAGTATGGTTGACTTAATCAGACTTTTTATCGTCGAGTGGCCAGTTTCTCAAAGACTATCACATTGATTCCAAGATTGCTTTAGTCGTTAGGCAACATCTCCAATTTTTGTTATTCTTTTGGTTCTTACCTTGGTGAAAGAGGTGTAAACCAGTTCATTGAACGATATATATATATATTAAGTCACCGCAGCTAAGTTATACATAGCTTTATGGAAACAATGACACACTTTTATACCGAGACTCACAAAAAATACAGACGATTTGATAAGATAGTGATCAAATAATTGTCAGTGCAATGACCTCAAACTGGCAATTATCTACACTGATCTTAAGGAGTATTGTAATTGTGAACTTGAAACCGTTATGTTCTCAATATCATGTGATTATTCAAACCGAACGTGAACAACACGCATGTTTCTTGCTATCAACTTTCCACAGACTGTAATTTTTGAGGCAAAAAACCCTATGGATCAAAATCAAATGAGCTCATTTGATGTAGAGCACTGTTGTTGATGAAATCAAGCCATAGAGCCTTATTTAGCTTCTTAAAGATCTCATAAAATATTGGTTAATTCTCTAACGATATTTCTTTTCGCAACACCACTTGCTACACTAACCAACCATGTTGATATAGTCGATTTCATGGCCACCGCGTACAATAAAAAAACATTCAGGGCAGAGAATTTTGCAGCTGATCAGTAGTATTATCACATCAAGTTGCTGTCGCCTCCTGAAAACAATGTAATCCCATACCAGCATTTCATAATTGATTCTTATCGCAAGCATTCCAAATGTCTTCATTCCGAATTAAAGTTGGAAGTATACCACATTGGTTAAGAACTGTCTTGCATAGCACATATGGTCTTCTTCATGGACGTTGAGATAACGAAACCTTGCTCTGTCACTCAGATGTTGGCAAACTGCTGCCAGGAACTTGAAACATTAAACTAACTCGAGTCAAACTTCAATTCAGCCATCTCTTCGATATTTTCAAATGTCGGACACGTGGCTCTGAGGAGTTGACACAGCCGAGTACCACATGCTAGTCTATCCTTTACTCTTTCGTCACAAACCTGTCCATACAGTTTCCAAGGAAAAGGTATCGACAGTCAAGTTGATGGCCACATCGGTCGAAAATTCGCAGCGAATCACGATACCGACAGTGAATGTCACCACACAACTAAATCACTAAAGTTGTTAATCTTATTTTTGATATGCTAATTTTCTCACCCTCTACGACATGACACTGTTCAATTTATCCTCGCATTTCCATGTGATGAAGTAAATAATACCTTCGATTCCGTGACAAGATTACTGAACGCTAAATTATTAATACTTACTATGACGGAAAAGCAAATTATTTGTAATGCACAAGCATTATTATAGTAAATTCTTTCTAGCTAAAAATCCCGTGACAGAACTGAAAATTTACAGTTACAAGGGCTTCTATCTTAAGCATTGTATCCTGCTCAAGTAGAAGTAGTGAGCGCTGATCTTGTTTCACGAATGAGATCCCCCGTACAGATATAACTTAGCGAAGGATTCTTCGGATTATTGACTGTAGATAACACATTGAATATCCATTACTATTACTTGAACCACAAAGCTGCGACTGCGTATATTTTGCAAAGTGTTTTGTATTCACAAAAAAAAGGCTTGGTTACAGCTGAGGAGGTAACGTTGATCATCACGAGCACGATGCTGCTTCGGCTCCACTCACGCTCATCAAGTCCTTTATACCTCAAAGGTAAGCAATTTCGCATATTTCTCATTTAGGAAAGCTCACTACCTCCAGTCCAAAAGAGGACGCTCTAGATCGTTCATCTAAGGACTCCAACGAGAGTCGACTTGAGTAGCAGACAGCAGTAGTTAAGATTAGAAGAAATTGATACATACACACGACATATTTTAAGCTTTTATGAGGGATATTATAGAAGCAAATTTTCAAACGGCAATCGACCACACACGCAAAGAAGGTGGAAGAAATTCTTATTTGGGGATATGGAGAAATGATTCAATTGCAATAAATGCTAAGATCCGCATAGCAAAAATGTGATAGACGGTTCCTGTGGAAAAATCCTGCAAAAAAATATGGCAATGAGAAGGCTCACTTGATAATAAGTCCTCTACTAGATGAGCGATTTTTCTCTTCAGCATGCTTGGAATGGCGATCCACCACTTGCTAGGAGTTTAGAACTGACATCAAGGTGCGAAGTATATATGAATGAATATGTTGTTGTTAATAATTTTCGAATTCCGATAACGTAGGCTTATGTTTTTTCTAGCATTGCCGGTAATAGTTCTCTAGCATGTGCTTGTGCTTAAGAAGTGAAGAAAGTATCTAAATCTACAAGATATTTGGAAAAATATTGTTAGCCTCTATTGACTATTAAGATTTGATTGGAAGAGTGATTACCATAAGGTTCCATGTTATCAAACACCTGATTTCATGCCCCACTTGTTGACGAGCAACAACTATTTCTCTTGGTGGGCTGTTCACAAATTCCATCTATTAAGTGAGTTATTTTCACTTGCTGCTACGATTACTTCCAGCTTGCCCTACCTTTATTTAGATATCATTTGAGTTACCAAAGAATGTTCTATAGATGAAATCACTTTGAGTGATCATTATTTTAACTGTACCATTGGCAACATTTATTTTCATGTATATCATGTGAAAATGTTGGTTTAATGCTCACAAATTTTGTTTGAAAGCGTTTTTCGTGGTGCAGTTAGTCTGGGATCAAGTGCATAAAACCGAAAGTTGCCACGGATTTCCACCTTGGAGGGTTACTGCCTGGTTAGATGTATGAACACATGCCGCTCCCCGTGGTGGTGGGTAGGGGAATCAAACGCGTAATATAAAAGCGATTGTACGATTTGCTGCGAAGCGCGTGAATTCATGTAATGAGCTCCTTGCTTTTACACTTCGATTTTACATGCCTTTTCTCTACTAATCAATTTGACTAATAGTCTGCAGTGAGACGACTGAGAAACTATAGATCTTTGCAAGTGTGATTGCCGCCCATGCATTGTTGAAGTTCAATTAGTAGAACAATAAAGATAAGATCAGATATAAGGACAACAAAAGAAGTGAATCTACTATTGCTTTTGCATTGGCTAATATGAGAGACTGTTGAAAGTTGCGTCACATAAATAAGCTTCTGAGTCCCACTACGAGGGACCAACAAAATATCCATGAGTACGAAGCCTCAATGTTTATGGCTCAACAAGCTTGAGCGTTGAAGCACAATGAATAAATAAGCTTCATTTGTATGACTTTGAAGGAGCCCCGGATATTACAGTATGACGAGAACGACGTCGAAGCTTTCCATGTGAGCTCAAGAGGGTTCCACATTATTCGTGGTCAGTATTGGAAACTCTGACACTGAGACTGATACTGGAAGAACTCCTGAAGAACGCCACTTCGAGACCCAGGGAATGAAATTCAACGAGCAGGTCGAGAGGATATATTAGTTTATCATGACACCCAAAATCGTCCATTATAACATAATCTCGGCTTTTTTACACGTAAATGAAGACATCGGAGTATCCTAATAGAGGGTACTTTAATGAAACAGACCACATTTTAGTAAACCAATTATTCTGTCTGACCTATAACTCCGTTGTTCCAATATTCTACAGAGCATCGCTTCGTTTGCACATCGTTTCGCTTTTGCGAAAAGGAGAGAAAGCCACTATGTCAAGTAACTATGACATTGGAATGAAAGGTTTGGGGGCCTGTAAAAAACTGAGAATTTATGCATTGATAGATAAAAACAGCAAAACTCATCTTCAAAATGAAGGTCATCGTTTTCCACATCCCTGTCGTCGTCCCGCCAATTTTCGACTCTGGTCGTAGTACCATTCATCCGAGTCTGAATGAAACAGCTCCTGACATGCTTCTTCAACTTTATCGAGCGATTCAAATCGGCGACCCTTCAAAAAGAATTGCATTGACTGTTTTAGCTAAAGTCGAATGGAACGCAATCTGGACTGTAGGCGGGATGCGGAAGTACCTTGACTTTGTCCAATTCATGAAACTTGTCTTTGGTCTTTTCGGCAGCGTGCTCCTGGCATTGTCTTGTCACATCAAAACGCGTTTTTAAGTTACCAAAGCAGTGTACTTCTCCGGATACAGCCGGATAGCCGGTAAAAATAAAGGTAGATAACATCTTGGTCTTTAGTGGGAAATCCCATATGAGAAACTGTAATATTCCCATGATATGCATGGGAATTATCTCATGTTTAATGAATTGCCCCAGAACTTTCTTTCTAACTTGGTAAATACCAGAACTATGATGAACTAAAATTAATAATTGCTAGTTAGCTCATGGGGACTAACTATCATTAGCTCGTTGACGAAGAATACGAGTGACTCCTTCAATAGCTTCATGTTGGCGCCAATAATGGCGAGAGTCACGCCTTGCAGGTAGTTGACATCCAAACTTACAAAACGCTGCAGAAAAGCGATAAAAAAAGAGTTCTCAGAGCGAGAAGTGCAACAATCATGGCCATCAGGATGGTTGCATTCCGATGTTTAAGGGAACGGCTTCAGCTCTTAGAAAGTAAATGAGGAAATCATTCAGAAAAACCATTTGCACTTTCCCAATAGTCATGTCCTCTATTGCGGTAAAAAATAAAAAGAAATGTTTTTGCTGGCCTACGGTGTTTTTTTTTTTATCCAACAATTTCTCTCGTTGGAGAAGAATTGAGCAACAGCTGGTTCAAGCAGAACAAGATTGAACACCACATCGCTGTAAAAGGAAACATACTTCTATCTGTAGATTGGTCTCTACTTCTAAGACGATGTTTTCGTAGTTATCCGATAGCCTGAGAAATGCTGACTTTCATGCTGCGCTTGACTTGTGAAACGATCGTCACACTACGTTGAAACAGCAAAAAAAATTCTTTTCTCCAAGTGTGTTTTTCCGATTTTGTATTGATTGTTGTGTTTTTGCTCTAAAATTCCACAGATAGCAGAGGTTTAGTTTCTGCAAAAAAGGACGAACGAAGACGCGTATTTTTATTTTGAACAACAAACAATAACAAAAGTTTTATTAACTTCCATTTGAAAACTCTACATCGTCATTATCGTTTATATTCATGCCAGCAATATCCTTTTCAATCGAGAGTCTCAGAATCACACGGTGTGTTTTGAAAGCTATGCAGGACAGTGTCAGAAGAGATTCAGTACAAACTAAAAAAACTAATTTCTAAGATGGAGCTCGTTCTAAATTACACTAACTCTTTCAGGACCACCAGTTGTAACCGTCACGCTCAGTTGTGGGGTTTTTTTGTGATATTTCGATACCGTGAAAATTTCTTCACACGCGTGTATGCTTTGGTGGGAATGTAGCGTTTATTTTCGGAAAAAAACTCTCTTTTTCCTCACAATCACAGTGATATTGGCATTCTTTCAATCGTACTAAGTTGTACAAGGAAAATAGTGATATAATTCTATTAGTCTTGTAAATTTATTATAGGTAATACCTGAGAAGATTATAGCGACTGAAAATCGGAAAACAATGAGTAGCATGTAAAAAAAAACTGTTGCACATTGCATACGATGCCAGGTCATCGATAATTCTTACCATAACTAAGTCTTTATAACAGGTACTCGGTCATTTCTAATAATTTATGGGTAATTCACACGAAGAAGATGGGAACTTATCGATTACAGAAGAGTTTGTGAAAGAAGGATCGATTTTATTTAGGAGAAGTAGTAACTGAAGCTGGCTTTCCGTTTTATCATTGTTGCAGCAAACCCAAGTTCTATTTGTAGTCTGGGTGTAGAGATCCATTCTTTCCTGACAATAAAAGCTTAATACTTCAGTACTGCGTCGGATTGACTACTATATCAAGTTCACAAAGTAAAATCATTTCAAATTAACCACAAGATGTGCTGGCCATTGCATATTCCAGACAATGCCATTGAATGAAGAAGAAACAACGAAAGAAAGAAAGAAGAAGATGTGGAAGAAATGAAGACATTCATAGCTTTGTGTATGTTAACAAGTGTTGTGAAGTTGCACAGCTGAAAATTATTGGAACTGTCATCTGCCTTGCAGGAACCTCTTTTTAGGAACAGATTTCATGCCCAGGCATAGATTTTTAAAAAATATGATACATTTGTATTTTGTCGACAACTCTAGGTGGGATGGAAGGACAGATTATGCAAAATCAAAAACCTCCTAGAACTTCTCAATAGGGACTGCCAAGCTGCTTCAAGACCTGGGAAGGATGTATGCATCGACATCAATAGTATTACCTTCAGGGGAAAAATCGTATTTCGACAGTACCTTTTCAGCAAAAGGTACAGGTCATATCGTTCCACACCCAACATTCAGGCGTAATCTCGAAGGCACTTTAACAGACATTGCATTGGATTTTATAAAGAATTGGTAATGCGCGTACGTATTTTTTATGCGCGAAACAAAGCTAAACGACTAAGCAAGAGGTGCAGTCGATGTAAGTAAACAGTATATTTGTTTACAATATGTCAATACTGCTCATTAAAAATGTGCTCGTAGGCGCTTTGGCGTTCGACAAGTTGCACATTTTGTGCTGCAAAATCATGTCATGTAATACTGTAGCCAATAATCAATCGAAGTACTGATCATTTTAGAACTTGATGGGTGTTGTTATAAAATGCATAATATGTTTAATGCAACAAGCGAAATTCTATGCAACTCGGGTAAATGTTGACCGATACTGATATTTAGCGCAAACTGCGAATGATCGATATATTGTTTGCTAAATAGATTTTTTACGAACAAAAGATTAACAGCATCAGTGAAATTTTTGAAAAATTCAGGTGAGGAATATAAATTTTTTAAAAAATTTTCCGAAAAAGTATTGTGCAAATTGGTGTTTGTGAGCGATATAGGAGTTTTACTCGATTGAATACCAAAAGCCACACCATAGAGACTTCTTGGAAAAGGAATACATTGAAGAAAATGTGTTTCTGTTTCACATTGTTACACATCGTCAAAAACTAAGCAGTATGAAATGGGAATGCGTTGTTTCCCTAATAAGGTCACCGTAGTATTGAAAAGTGGAAATTTTTAGGACACGTGGGCGTTCATTATACTAGAAAAAGCTTTTGTAAAAGGCCTTTGGTGACATAACATTCTTTCTTATCACGAACTTCCCCCAGTGTACGAATTTCACTATTCAGTTACCAATACTGCCAGTGCGAAGTCCAAGAGATGGGACGATTCACTCAAAGCGTAAAATGTGAACTTATTTCTCTTACTAGATCGTAAAAAATCAGTCCAAAAAACAAGCTTGTCTTTAGAATCTATAGTTTTTGAACGATGGGACGATAGTTAAAACTCTATTGTAAGGAAAGGCATCACGATAGTGAATCACGTAAACCACTCGGAAAGCAAAACGCAGTTCTTGTTCATCGTTTTTACAGCCCATTAGAAACCTAGAAATGCTATTCAGCTAAGAAATCAAGTTTTTATCTAGAGTCAGAATTTCTGAATCGGTGGAATAATTACTGAAACTCTGATTTAAAAACTTTGTTCTCTGAAAAGACCGTGTAAACAAGAGTGCAAATCACACTGTGCACTCCCAAAAAAAAAAAAACGATATATTCTCTTTGTTGCTACAGCTCACTGGAAAGGCATTTACAAAAGGCAAGCATATTATTAGAACCGCATTTTTTTTCAGCTATCAAATGACTGCTTAAATATTGATGGAAATTCTATGATTGCCGAGAAAACAACGAAAATTTGCGTGTAGCCTGAGTGGTACACGTGACCCTGTAAGGGCTGAAGAATGATTATCATAACGTTATTGCTTTCTAGCAATCCCAGTTTACATGATTATTCGAAGGAATTACAAGGTATTGACATAGTCCCCACCCACATACTAAAGCAGTCTAACAGCTTCATTTTTGATACACCATGACGGGACATAGCGAGCTTATCAGACAATTATCTTCAAGAAACTTCAGTGCTATTGTTCAACATGAATTCTCTGCGCGCTTTTACACGTTTCAGCAAAGATGCGATTATTTTTAGATAGATCTCGATGCCAGCAATCAGATGGTACTATTGGATTCCGGATCCAAAAGAAACAGACTGAGTAATGACGTAAAAAATGGTGCTATACTGTAATAAAGCGTATCATCAGTGATTAATGTTCAACATGAATTCTCTGTGCGCTTTTACACGTTTCAGCTAAGATGCGATTATTTTTAGATAGATCTCGATGCCAGCAATCAGATGGTAACATTGGATTCCGGATCCAAAAGAAACAGACTGAGTAATGACGTAAAAAGTGGTGCTATACTATGATAAAGCGTACCATTAGTGTATCATTCAAGATGAATTCTCTGTGCGCTTTTACACGTTTCAGCTAAGATGCGATTATTTTTAGATAGATCTCGATGCCAGCAATCAGATGGTACTATTGGATTCCGGATCCAAAAGAAACAGACTGAGTAATGACGTAAAAAGTGGTGCTATACTGTAATAAAGCGTATCATCAGTGATTATTGTTCAACATGAATTCTCTGTGCGCTTTTACACGTTTCAGCCTAAGATGCGATTATTTTTAGATAGATCTCGATGCCAGCAATCAGATGGTACTATTGGATTCCGGATCCAAAAGAAACAGACTGAGTAATGACGTGAAAAGTGGTGCTATACTGTAATAAAGTGTATCATCAGTGATTATTGTTCAACATGAATTCTCTGCGCGCTTTTACACGTT
>JAHQIW010000085.1:150000-154413 GCA_019055375.1 Parelaphostrongylus tenuis | reverse complement strand
TTTTTTGAAAAAAAAACCTTTTTATAACAATGTGAAATTCAGAATAAAATTGTTTCCACCGGCCCGCAATTCAACTATTGCTTCGCTGAAAGCGCGAAAAGCACATGGACGTGTAAAGAAAGTCTTCCAGTGTCAGAGTCAGACGTTTAATTCGGAGTTTCAAGAAACAATTCCTAATTGAATAACAAACTTTATAGCCGGAGAAAGGGTCAATCGATCAATCGCCGTATTGAAACGACCACATCCGCCATCCCTTCCCCCCGGAGAAAAGCCAGAATCTTTTGTCCGTGTATGTAAATTTGATCATTTTTTTTCTGCTGTGCAGCAGAGAAGCGGTCTTTCCAGAAAATAAGCAAAGCGCTGGAATCTTCAAATATTACGCTATCTATTGACTACTGATAGTTTGAAAAAAGAGGTCTGTCCGGGAAGAAATATGCGCGTATGAAACAAGATAATATTCTGAACTTTAAAGCGTTAAAATGAGTCTCCTTGGAAACCGGCCACGTACGGCTTCTAGCTAGAGATTCGAGCTTTCGAATGATTTCTAACACTCCCTATGAAGAATTCTTGTACAGCGAATGAGGTCGGATATTCATTTGTTCCCTTATGAACGAAAAGTATCATCTATTCATATAATCATACATAAAAATTAAGCAAATTTGAAGAATTTGAAAATGAGCTTGAAACGCATTATTGACGGACCTAAGCATAATAGGAGATATAAGCAATGGAATCACTGCGTAATGAAAGCTAAACCACACAATGAATGAAGTTGAACGATCAGAAAATATACCAGAAATTACTACATAAAGAAAAGTTTCAACGTCAGAGTATATGTTAATATACTTGAAATCCGGTATGCACACACCGCCAATTTTCCATGTCTTGAGACAGATCAATAGAGGTTAACACGAGTAGAAAGTGAGCTATTTCTAGCTCACAGTGTTGCACTGCAAAGGTTTGAGGCTTTTTTCTGCCACATGTTTTGCGGTTGGCGACCTCTATATGTCTTTGGCTTGTTCATATGTTACATTTTGTTCATTCTAAACTACTGAATTGAAAATTAGTTAGTCAGGGACGCAAATCCAAGATTTGTTTCGTACTATGTAAAACTTCGGGGGCGGGGAAAAAATAGCACCGAGAAGCAATATCTGCTGATGAGTCTTTCGATAAAATATTTCTGTTAGGAGCTCCTGCGGTAACATTTGTATCAGAACTCTCCTGAAGCAGATAAAAACCTTGAAGGTGCTAAGTGTAAGAAGAATTTTTTATTTTCACAATCAAAAAACACCAGGTCATGCGACAACGACGTCCAATTGACTGAACTAGCCTACCGCATGCGAAGACTTCACTTTCAAGAACTTAAGACTGAGCACAGAAGAGACCCTCCTCGCATGGCAACGCCTGATGAAACTCAAAAAAAAGCTAAATTGCTCAATTAGGAATGTCAAAGAGAAAATTCGTGCAGGAAATAACTACGTTCAAACATCAACTCTGTATTTGAAAAGTATTACCGTTGAATCACATGTAAGAATCACTGAAGTCCACAAAATGTCTGTAACTTCGCTTCACGTAGAAAGCGAAGCATAAAATACCGCTTCAGAATGGAATTCGTTGAGAAGAAAACTAATATGAGAGTCAAATTGACTGAGTACTGATGTTGATGAAATGGCTCAACTTTACAACCTCTATGGCGAACACTGTCAAACCATTTGCAAAGATTCTCTAGAGGGTCAGGCGTCAGGTCATAAAAAAATGAAGTTGAACTGATTGCTACGAAGACAGATTTATCTTCGAGAAATTGATTTGAGAGCGCAATCGATTGAGTGGTGGTGATGAAGGTGTAGCTAGGCTTACAACCTACGTGGGCTAACAGTTGTCAATCAACTCGCAAAGAGTTATTGTAACAACACCAATTCCTATGGCGATGCCGCCCGCCGACTGACTTAGTATATTCGACGATCGACTATCTACAACCTCATGTTCTACAAAATTTATGACCTACAAAAAAAGAACCGTGGCTGGACTAGTTTAACACATTACTGAGAGCTACGTTACATATGGTTCACATGTGTGCACCTTCGTGGGCCACACGTTTAGAATTTCATTGATTTTGCCCTGTAGGATGGCGAGTTTAAGAGCAGCTACTTCACATATTCCAACTATATTGAGGTATATATGTTAAAGACAAGAACTCTTTTTAGTGAACCGCTTTATAGCAGTAATATGATGACACAAATATACCCAATGATGTTGAATGATGTACAGAACTTCTGCGTCAGGCAGTATTTGAACCCGCATTTCACCTATCCGGGGGCGCGCGCCTTAAACCGCTGCACTACCAACGCCTGTTTTCTCACCACTCTTTCTATGCTACAACGCATCAATCTGTCAGCAACCAACCATCAACGGATTAGCCCAGGTAATCGACATTGGGATTGCACCCAGTTAAGTTCACGAGTATTAGATATATATGTTAGAGGCAGGAAATCTTCTTATTTAACCGCTTTATAGCGGTGTTATAATGATACAAATATTAAATAAAAGAACTGTATACAATATATACATATATATATACTATATATATCCAATATCTGTCAGTGTAACAGATCCAGTGTCGATATCGACCACCAGACCAAACCGTTGACGGTTGGTTGCTGACAGGCAGATTTATGCGTTGTAGCATAGAAAAAGCGATGGCAAAACAGGCGTCGCTAAAAAGCAGCCAAGTCAAAAAATCTCGTAGATTAAATATAGTAAGATGATAACGAATTTCACTTTCACCAATAATATTCATCGATTCTTCTGTTTAACAAATTAGAAAATGCCAGGGGAAAATATGAATTGATTAAATTAAAGCCAATAGCTAGCTGTAAATCGTATTCTATGAAGGAAGGCGATTGTCAAGCTGATTGCATGGGTGGACAGAATACACACAAGTACACCGATAATGCACATTATCGGATTCTCTTTTCTTCCTTGACAAGTGTCAGGGAATAATCCATCATATTGAAAATCATGGTAAGAAAGTGAGATGCGAAAAACACGTGGCTAAAGAGCTACCGTGCCTCAAGGCACATACCTTTAGTTTCAGATAGCATTCAAACCAAAATCGACTTATAGTTGCCCTTTACAATATCGTGTTGTGAAAAGTGCCCACAAAATTTTATCTCACTTATTCCACAAAGCACATCTATGTCAAAATACACTGTTTTGTGGTAATCACAAAAGAACCAATATATACGAAAAGTGTCCATACGTCGCTGTCTTCAAGTTCCCTATATGAAACTTCTGAAGGAGATTTTTAGGACAAGTTAGCGTGGATTTGAAAAGTGCCACTATTTTTGCACCAAACCTATACTCGCATGTCTGTCTTTGTAAGCTTGACAATGAAACATCGATGGTATTTAGAAGAAGGAGATCATAAAAATTAGAATTTTGTGGCTGAAATCAGCGACGATGCATCAACTGGCTGCAGCTAACACTTTACAACACCATCTCGTACATACGTAGATCCGTTCTGCTCGTAAATCATGCTGTTCATAGAAACAAACAGCTTCCAAGTACATTATTGACCGCGAATATCCACCTTTGTCAATGTGATAACCAATGATATGTAGCTATCAGCTCCAACAGGGATTCTAAGTAATATGAACTCAAACAAAATTCTTCTTATTTAACCACTTTCAGCGGTAGTGCGATGATACAGATATACCCACTGAGATAGAGTGATGCACAAAACTTTGACGTCAGTCGGGAATCGAACCCGCACTTCACCCTTTCCGAGTGCGTGTGCTTAACCAAGTGCACTACCGACACCTCTTTTGCACACCACTCTTTCTACGCTACAACGCATC
Source organism: Parelaphostrongylus tenuis (assembly GCA_019055375.1). NCBI lineage: Eukaryota > Metazoa > Nematoda > Chromadorea > Rhabditida > Metastrongylidae > Parelaphostrongylus > Parelaphostrongylus tenuis. Next base: position 150,556 of record JAHQIW010000085.1, on the reverse strand, counting down.
AATCTGTCACACACCCTACCGCCAACGGTTTGGCCCGGCAAGCCATATCGGCATTGATCCCAGTTGCGCTGACAGATATTGGATATATGCGACGGACAAGAACGACGAAGAAAGAGTGGTAACAAAACAGGCGTCGGTAGTGCAGTTGGTTAAGCACGCGTCCTCAGAAAGGGTAAGATTCGGGTTCGATTCCCGAGTGACGTCAAAGTTTTGCACATCACTCAACAATATTGGGTGAGACGAACTCAATATACGGCGTTCCAAGCAAAATTACCATATCCAATCAATGTACAAACATACATGCATACATACGTACACACACCACACACACACCACACACACACACACACACACACCACACACACACACACACACACACACACACACACACCACACACACACACCACACACCACACACACACACACACCACACACCACACACACACACACACACACACACCACACACACACACACACACACACACACACACACACACACACCACACACACACACACACACACACACACACACACACCACACACACACACCACACAC
>JAHQIW010000085.1:0-147500 GCA_019055375.1 Parelaphostrongylus tenuis | reverse complement strand
CGACTGATAACACAATAAAAAAAAGTTCATTTTAAATTAATAACAGTTAGAAATATGTTCCTATCCAAAAGGTTGTGGTTTTCTAGTTGAAACAGGAGATTTCTCGACACTCGAGGCGGAGGGTCTCTCTATTACAATTTTCCTCAAACAGATCTGCGCAGTGATATTCCATCATTCAATGACTACAACGTTCCCTCAAAACCTCAATCACCAAACAAATTCCCATTTTTCCGCTGGAAGCGCGCGGAGCGCCATATATCCCAATGCGCAGCGCGGCGCGGCGCGGCATCAGTGGCACATGCACGACCTGCGCGGTACCCAACGTGACAACTCCTTTCACGCACTGACTTAGATTCGTACACTTCTAAACGTTCCAGACCGTAAAGTAAATAGTGATTTGAAACCACTTGTCAATTTCGGTTCAGTGACACGCAGCGCAATTCACAAGCCAAAGTGGCTGCGGCCATGGATGGATTAACCAATGGTGAAATTTTCAAACCGATGTGCAGCCTAGAATTAAGCAACGAACGATTAAATTACAAACATAGAAGTATGAAATGATGATTCAAGCGATAGAAATCTGAAGAATTAGGTCAACAAAGATACAAAATCACAGGTATTTTAATAAAATATGCAAAAGAAACCACAGAAAAAGGAAGATCTTGGTGAGCTATGAAGCCAATAAATATTCAAATACTTTAGTAAAAAAAAATTAGAAATTTCGCTAAACATTTTCCAAAGTTATCAGTGAAGACTTGCATAATAATTCCAAGCCAAACAACAAACGCTTAAGGTTTTTCTCGTCTTCCGCTGATAATCCGGCAACAGCGTAGTATAAGATCTACACTGTCAAGTAGGATATCGTCATTTCGTCTTCTTGTCATTCTTCTTCCATTTTCTGTCATCAACATAGTCGTCTTCTGCTTTCTTTTTTCCCGCATTTGCTTCTTCTCTAGTTGCATCAACTGCTCTGAAGAATATAAAATGCATGAAAATGACATACGTATGGCTTTCTGCACAGATGAAAACAAAGAGGAATATATTCTAGTGCATTGGCTTCTTGTTTAGTAACCATTCTCTTTACAGGTTTGAACGGAAAGCTGTGCTTCAGACCGACGATTAACCTTTGTCTGAGCTACCACGTTATTCTCCTTCCTCACCGCCGGTAATTTAGACTTGAAAGCTCCAAGAGGAGGCTTTGCAATAGTTTGATGTAAATACAATTGCTTGACAAGAAATTTCCTGGACTTTCTCGTTTTCATTAATTATTTCTGATGCATTTGAGTTTTTGTTTTTACTATTGTTTAACACGTTCTTGAGGCTATTTTGATATATAACACTTATATTTTCAAAAAGTCAGCCCTCTTTGACAGACCACTGACATGCGTGGCTCAAAAATGATTACCAGACTTATATTTTTGTTTTAAGGTAGAACTGCTCCGAGAGCAAAAACGACTGTTAATGCTGCACGAGTACCATTGTGTGCCAAAGTAGCGCTAGACCCAAACGACACTTGTGTAGCACTAACAATCGTTTTTGCTCTCGAGACCATTTCAACATGAAACAAATGTATAATAGATCCTTTCATTATTATTTGAGCCAACATGTCATGTGGTCTGGTAAAGGCTCTTGTACAGCCCGAGACATGTGTTTCGTCCTTACAGACTCATCAGCCGGCAGAACCCGTCGTCTGTCGATCTTTTCATAGTCAGTTCTCTCGGGAGCGTCACACTCCTTCTATATAGTTATCGACGACCTACGCTTTACACTCTTTGTCAGGTGAAACATTCACCTAACACAGAGTGTTTTCGCACTCGATTGCTAGCTGGCTGGTATTTTATCATAATATACCTTTCCTTCGAGTGCTTTTGTGCAATGTATAAGTTTATTTATCAAAACAACCGCAAGAAGCTGCACTAAACAACAGTAGAAACAAAAACTTAGATGTATGAAAATAATCAGTAAAAACGAAAAAGTCCAGAAAATTCCCTGTTTCTTTTCATAATACTACTACGGTTCATATTTTCAATTCTAATCAAACTGAACAAAGAAATAATTTCAAATGCAGCCACGCGATTTTTCAGATGAAAATCAATTTGAGAACACCATCCCATATGCTGGAAAAGCATAAGAAATGTAGAGCTCTCGGTGTTACTTAATTTTTGAGGGTCGCTCACGTATTCGACCTCATTAAGTATCGTTTGAGGTGGCCAAATGTCAGAAAAAAATCTTGTCGGTAGTACCAAAAATACTCCGCCAACGGGATTGATGTAACGAGCAAAAAGCAGAGCTGAACCTAATTGAGCCGAACTCTCATTGAGATCAAAATATTTTCGATTTCATTCACTACCTGTTCTTTTCTTGTTCATCAGCAGGGTACGATGTGATACATAACTACAGAAATGCTGAGATACAAATAAAACGTGGAACCTCACTGGGCCACGAATCATAAATTAACCCTTCCAAAACTTCACATGTCACTCAAATATAACTGAAAGAAAGATAAAACAACGGTGTTAGTGGTGGCGGATAACACACGAGCTCCCGGAAAGGATAAGGAATTCGAAGCCCATCTGAAGTTTGGAGTGTTACTCATACACACAGCTTCGCCATGATTGTATCTAATAACTGATTTTCGAATATGATTCGCAAAAAAGACACAAATTATCCCTATTTATATGAGAGGAAAAATACCAGTTGAGGGCCGTATGAATCTTATATAATCTAAACGGAGTGAAAGATAAGAGGATAAAAGATAAAGCCCTCAGCGTTGATTAATACCTGAGGGATTAGCCACGCATTCGCTTTTATTCTTAGCCTCGTCTGAGGAGATTCAATGCATATCTTGCCTTTACAATGACTTGCGGTGGCCTGCCGCTGTATCGAGTCGATGCTGCTTGTCCTCCCAGACAAGTCTCAGAACAGTCTGGTACTAAATTTACCGACCCCGGAAGGATGGGTGGGCTTCGTCAAAGACGAGCGCGAGGTCAAACCATCGAGCTTGCGTGCAACGCAGAGCACCTCTAGCCACTGCATCGCATGTGCTAGTCGTGTGAAAGATATCAAGCTTCAATGATTGGACATGTTGAAACAAATCGTCTCACAAGTGTGAATCGAAAATTACTCCGAACAAGTTTCTTCGATAAAATCCTCGAACGACGCAAACGAACCTGTGGAGAGCATCGCTAATTCCGCCCATGAACAACGCACAGAAGAGATTTTCGATCGGCGCAAACGGATCCACAACACCAAGCAGAATGGCAGATAATTTGAAATAAACGAAGAATCCAAACACACACTGAAATTAGTCAATTCATGAAGATATTACCGCTTCCAGCAGAAATTGAGTTTGACCTACTACTCACCAGATAAACGACATCATATGACGCCGTGATGTAGACACTATTTCTTTCTAAGATGAACACAAGGGATGCCAGAAAGCTCGCCTTGGTCGTGAACGACGGACGCAAGAATTCGTGGTGAGACGGAAACCATGAGCCACGGACAAGCTTGTAAAAAAAAGTGTTCGTTCATAGCTTTTGGAAACTTCTGTTGAGATTATGCTCAGTTGGAAGAACTGATAAAACAAAGCTCAGATATTGATTGAACAGATAAAGAGTGATACCTGTTCAACTGTTCTCATAATTCCTGAACCAGCTCCGCTTGCTACACCAACCAATTCATGGACTATATATGACTCTGGGTAGAGTTTCGTTGCATAAGCTACTCCATGGGATATCTACAAATGGATATAGATAACCTGAAGTTTCCCTTTTCAAACCCATAAGAAATTCACCCTTGTTTCATTCAAGTAGCCCAAGAAACTAGTACCACATTCGTATTATCAGTGAGATCCTTTACATTCATCTGATACTGCTGAATAGCAAAGAGACAAAGCTATCGGCGTTCATTCCTGAAGAATACGCCATGCAGTCGTTTCACCTAGCACCGTTTGAGATGACTGAATGCGTAGTTGGTTTTTATAACGGACTCGATGGCCTGTCGATGTATCAAGTCACTGCTGCTATCGACCCAAAGAATTCTCTAATTCATCGACACCAGAAAAACGAAAGTCGAGCGGGATCGAACTTTCGCTCACTGATTGATCAACCATGTGTGTGCTGCAGAGCACCTCTCACCATTGCGTCATACGCCCTAATTTGCTAAATGAACCACTCGAAATTTTCAACTTTCGAAGGGATCAGCAAACTCGAACTATCACACACCTATTCATCTACTTTTTATAGACCTAGCTTAAAATAACATATAATTTCATAACACATTTTGAGCCTTTCATGAGGTCTGTTAATGGCACTTATACAATGTTAGACACGTGTTTTGGGCCTACAGCCTCGTCAGTAGCACGCTTGCTCCTCGGTTCAGCCAATCCCTTTCAGAGGGATGTACCACATGACCAACCGCTGGAAGGAATTGGCTGAATCGAAAGTCAGCGTTTACGATGGGTCCGCAATGCCGAAACACATGTTTAGCACTTTATGAGTGCCATAACAGACCTCATGAAGACTCAAAATATGTAATCCGATCATACTTCTACACAGAGAAATCTATATATTAAAGATAAGTATACACAGAGAAACCAGGTTCTATTACCTTATGAACTCGCCTAACTTCCTTGGCAACATTCACTAGGAGTCTTACTACCTTGAAACAGTATAACCTATGAATCAGGTCGAATGGTGCGTAGAAAACAGTATACCATACGATTGAGGCCTGTAACGAGAATGAATGGATATAGAGTTCTTCCATGTTTGTTCCAAACAAAGAAATTCGAATGCTATCCTTGGTAAGACAATAAGAAAGAAGCATTTTTTTCATTAACCAACCAGAATAACATCATCATGCTTTCGAAATGGCGTGATAACTGGATCTCCAAGCAAAAAACATGCAAGGAAACTACCAGAAAAACACATTAACATGGACGACAGCCAACAGGAAAACGGATGACGACGAGAAAATGGCAATGAACTCGCTCCCAAATCCTGGCGGACTTGATCACACATCTATAAACCATTATTTATCACAGATGAACTAGAATAATACAGCAGTATCTGTACATGTGTTATGAACGAATATCTAACTTGAACTCATATGTGTAAGCATATTCACAAACAAATGCGTATGCGTGCACATACATGTGTATATATGTATATATACATGTGTATACGCGTGTATGTATATACATGCACATATCTCGTGGAAAAAGCTCTCGGCGTTGATTAATCCTTGGGGATGCGATATTAGGCAGTATAGTTTGAGGTGACTGAATGCATACTCGGCCCTTAGGACTCGCGGAAGCCTACCAATGTATCAAGTTGAAGCTGCTTTCTTCCCAGACAAACATGGCACCAATTCACCAGCCCGGAAGGATATAAGGCCCGCCGAGCTTTGGGTGCGCGATACTCCGTAGATCGCGTGAGCGACGCAAAGTACCACTAACCACTACGCTAAACGCGCCTAAATATACACGTATATGTCACATGCGTGTAGATATACCTACGCTTATATTTTAATGATCCGCCTTCATGGTGCTTTTTTCACTGTGCGGGTCCAAGTGCTCCTAGCATTCAATTCGCTCTTCTTCTTCTTGAACGTCGTAAAATGCTGGTTGAGTGCGTCTCCTCAAAATCTCGAGGATAGCCTGGCTATAGCAATCGTTGCTGACTACCGGAGAGCGTTAAGGGTGAGTTCGGCCTCCGAACACCCGCGACGAGCATCGCAGGCACTCGGCCCACGTCGCCGTAACGACACCGCACATTGAGTAAGATTCCAGTTGCAGTCGCAGTATAGCGTCGCATAAATGAATGCTCAGTAATGGTCATGTTATCATTATATTTGACACGCCTCGCATCTTTTTGATGTGCTGGTCCCAGTATTCGTTGTATTTAATCCCTCTCCTCACTTGCTCGATAATTTCATCTTTCGAAAAAAAAAAAGTAAAATGCTGGTAGAGCACATCTCATTGCAGTTTTGAGGGTAGCCAGGCTGAGGCGCTCCGTAAGGCGTTCGTTATTGGTTGCCGGTTAGGGAAGGTGGAAGATCAACCTCGCGTCGAGTTGCGCCAAGCATCACTAGCCACTCGGCTGTCGGTCACCAATTGATGAGAATGATAATGACGGATACTGTTAATAAAAAAATCTCAATAAGCCTTGTTAACACACCCTGCTACAAGTTGACCCATGTTCGCAGCGCACAATAAGGTGTCAACCCACCACCACGGCCCACAAGAACAGGATCTCACGGTTTCTCAGGCATTAGTGTTGAAAGAGAACAAATGCCGGATATCGTCGCTTAGCGAAAAAAAATCTAGTCATGTCACAGGAAGAAAGCGACTTATAACAGTTCCTGGTCTACCAAAAGACTTGTGAAACTCAGGATAAACCTCTTAACTATTTCTAGTAAATACGAGTCATTCCAGGAGTGCCCAAACCATCTTGTAAGGTGCCCGTAATGGTAATGCAAGAGAGGACACGTAAGAATTCAGAGCATGAAGTGCTACAAATTTGCCGTCTAGGGGTTTTTTTGGTTTTCTTGATCAAAGAAAAGGTAGAAAAACAGCATAGAACACTGGAGGAACGACTTTCAATGAGCTTCTCAGGGAAACCACAATGGTTTTTGGTTATCTCATACAATGAAAATAGACTGTCATTGAATTTGGATTTGATATTTTACCAAAAGACGCCTGTAATCCATTAATGCCATTGAATGAGAGTATATCAACAACCGAAAAACTCTTGGAGTAAGTGTGCTCCGTATTTAACCCTTCGGGAACAAACGGTACATTTCGTACTAAGCCGCGCGACGTCAAATCTCACCCAGCTACTGTAATGGCGACGTCGCATCTCGCGGAAAAGCAGGTGCAAGCAGCCAGACAAGCATGCACGGACATGCAGATGCCGTTGGTCTGCGACTGACGCTCAAGCGATGGCGCGACGCCGCCCGCTTATCTATGGTGGTCCTCAAAGTGTTAATCGCGCACCGCAAAAAGTGAGACGCGGGTTCAACTCCCGCCCAACGCTCAATATTTTTTATATCATTCAATATCATCAGATAAACGTGTCGCGTATTGCTACATCACAATTCATTTGGAAATACAGATCAAACTAACCAACAAATAATGGGCGATATCAAAATATGGATACATTTTGAGTTTATGAAGTGCATTGCCGGCCCAGAGGAGACTATCGTGGTCCATTTTCCAGTCCATTAACGACTTGCCAAAAGTCTGTAACTTATACACGGCATATATAATCAACAAGAAGCCTTTTTATCAATGAGCAAAAGCTTGGATCACACACGGGAATCGATCCCACATCTCACCGTCTTCAAGAGGGGAGGCGTGTCCAACTGCACTAGCAAGGCTCCTGTTCCGTTACTACTCTTTCTCCAATCACCGTTGATGGTTGGTTGTTGACACATCAATATTTTGTATCGTAGAAAGAGTAATAGCAGAAGAAGAGCTAGTGCAGTTGGTTAGCACGCGCCGCGTAAAGAGTGACATGCGGGTTCGATTTTCGTCTGAGGTTCAAGGTTTTGCATATCATTAAACATTACCTAATATACGATATATACAAGATTTATTCAAGAAACCTGAATTTTATAAGTTTATGACCCTTCTTTCGTAGAATGAAGCCGCGTAAAAGATGATGAATCACCGAAAAAGTGGCGACATCTGCAATGTTTGTCGTTGCACCTTGGGATGACGCGATACAGAGAGCACTGTGTAATGTCAATATTCAATGCTGTGACTAATGCAGCGTTGGGATTTCCGGAAAAAAACCACTAGTAGATGCAACCGACCAAAGTTGTAATCTACAAAGGTATCAAGAAATAATCAGCAATAGATCTACGAAGTAGTTACGACATAAAGATATACATTAGGCCGTTCCATATGCTTCAAGTTCTATAGGGGTGGCGAAGCAGATGTCGGTAGTGCAATTAATTGAAGCATGCTCTTCTCGGAAAGAGTCAATTGCGGGGGTGAAATGCGAGGGCGAGCCCCGCCTGACGTCAAAGTTTTGCACATCAAATCATTCCAAAAGTTTTGGTACTAGAGCTGTAAACACCAAATCTATCAACCAAAAGTATTAGTTCAATATAGAGCTGTCTTGGGAACAACTTCGCTAGCCACTCATGCAAATGACGCGCACGGGAACGATGCTAGTGAAGCGGAGCCCAGGATTAATAGAGCTTTCTGTGGACAGCCCGAGCGCGACTGATCCTCCAGACTATTCTCCCGAGCTTTGAACTTTGCGAACCACTTCCTAGCCATTCTTTCTGCAACCATGTCATCGCTCCAAGCCCCATTAATCTTGTGCGCCGCTTCAGTAGCATTTTATCTTAAGTACCATTCGCTCAAGAGTAGCGAGTGAATTTCTTCCCACGACAGCTCCATCTTAAAGCAAGTATAGGCAAGCTTTATACCAAAATGTTCGCAATAAAATGCGCAACTGAACAATACCAAAATCAAGCAATTTTAATCACTCCTGATTCATAAATTTGGTGTTTACTGCTTAAGTGCCAAAACTTATAGGACGACCTCAGAGATATAAAACCCAGGACCGACTATCTGTTAACCTCGGCATAGCCTGAATAGATGAGTATCTTCTTTTGTTTAGCCGCTCCGAGGTATTATTGATATTATTTATTGAATATCAGCGAAGCATATACAATACAGTTAATAATGCAGCATGAATATCACAACAGTCATGGTGGCTTACGTTTCGGCAAGGTTCGCCATCTTCAGAGCCCGGAAAGGTCAAATTGATTCGCAAATCATTAGATCAAAGGCCTTCATAACCCTAGCAGAAAACGTGAGAGATAAATTTTTGGGTCGCAAAGGATATTCTAATATTCCCAGCCATGAGCCAGGCACAGTCTCACTTAACCACAGACTCCAAGTGGCCGGTCTTCAATGATTGATTGAAAGACCTAAAAAACATCTAAGCGGTGAGTGTTTTTGAAATGAAGTTTTTACCTATGCGACCCAAAAATTTATCTCTTACGTTTTCTGCGGGGTTATGAAGGCCTTTGATTTAATAATTTGCAAATCAATTTGACCTTTCCAGGCTCTGAAGATGGCGAATTTTGTCAAAACGTAAGCCACCACGACTGTTGTAACATTCATGCTGCATTATTAACTGTATTGTTATATGCTTCGCTGATATCTAATAAATAATATCAGTAACACCTCGGAGCGGCTAAACAGAAGAAGATACTCAGACATAAAACTCATCTGAAATACGGTAAAATATGTATGATAACAAAGAGAAGGAGAAAGCAAGAGACGTACCGATGACATCCTTGTGAAGGCCAGTTACCGGTAGTCAGCAGCAAAGCAGCATTAGGGTCCAAATGAAAATAATTTCCCACGTCAACGACCAACGACGAAAGTCGCAAAAACTCGTCACATCGCCTCGAGCCTCGTCATTTGATGACGCCGCAACGCTCGTAAATCTGGAATAAAGATTTTTAACGAGTTACTAAGCTTTGCTTTCATTTGATAGAACGCCTAAGAGATATGTGAGTTTTCTTTGATACATTAATTCCAACACAAAGAAGGATAAGGATAAATAAATAAGGATAAAGCTCTCGGCGTCAATCTATCCCTGAGGGATGCGCCATGCATTCGACTTCAATTTTTAACTTCGTTTGAGGTGATTGAATGCACATCTGGCCTTTACAATGACTCGCGGTGGCCTCCCGCTGAACCGAGTCAGTGCTGCTTATCCTCCCAGACAAGTCTGAGACCTGTCTGGTACCAATTTACCTACCCCGGAGGGATGGATGGCTTGGTGAGCCATGAACGCGAGATCGAACCAGTGACCTCGTGTGCGACGCAGGGCACCTCTAACCACTGCGCCACATGCGCTCTACACAAAGAAGAATATACAAAAAGAGCAACTACGCACCAAATTTTCGACAAGCTGAGCGATATGCAAAACTTTGAACTTTAGACGGAGATCGAACCCGCCTTCCACTCTTTCCAGGGAGTGGGCTAACAAATTGCTCCAGCGAGACTCCTGTTCTGCTATCGCTCCTTTCGTAATGCATGGTCTCGATCTACTAGCAACCAACCATCAACGGTTTGTCAAAAAATAAGCCTACTAGGCTAATGCGTCGCTGTCCTCTGCTTCTTCAAGCCGATGATTCGAATCGATTGCCCGAACGATGACAAACAACTGTGGGCAATCGACTTGAATCATCGGCTCCAAAAGGTAAGGACGTTGGAGCCTTAGTCGCTGACGGTTGGATTGGTTGGATCATAGATCGACATCAAGTAGTAGCAGAGTAGAAGTCTCGGTAGCGCAGTTGATTAGCACGCCCCCCCCCGGAAAGTGTGGAGGAGGGTTTCATTCCCGTCTGAGCTCAAAGTTTTGCAAACCATTCAACATTATCGGATTTATGTCTTAATTTCATACCACAAGTGAAAGCGCCTTGACCCTTTGGGACTATGAGGGCCCTTGTGATGCTCACCGCGCGACGCCAGATCTCACCCGACTACTGTGATAGCGGCGTCGCGTCTCGTGGGAATGCAGGCAGACAGCCGGACATACACACACAGACATGTAGATGCCGCCTGCCTGACTGCCGCGCAAGCGACGACGCGACGCCGCCCATCTGTCAACGCTAGTCCCCAAAGGGTTAATGAAAAGATTCTTGCTAATTATATGCATAGAATATTTCGCGAAAATCGAAGAAGACACCAAAATCATCACCACACAAAAAATGGAAAACAAATGTGATAGAAAATAACTTTTGTGTAGGCGAACCTTATCTAGACATAGTACGATAAAAGGATAAGGATAGAGCTCTCGACGTTGATCAATCCTTGGGGGATGCGCCATGCATTCGACTGCAAAATTTAACTTCGTTTGAGGTGACTGAATGCATATCTGTCCTTTACAATGACTCGCGGTGGCCTCTCGCTGAACCGAGTTAGTGCTGCTTATCCTCCCAGACAAGTCTGAGGCCAGTCTGGTACCAATCTACCGACCTCGGATGGATGGATGGCTTGATGAGCCATGAGCGCGAGATCGAACAACTGACCTCGTGTGCGAGGCAGAGCATCTCTAACCACTGCGCCCTATGCGCTCTTATAGTACGATATATCAATAATAATACAGAAATATCGCTGTTCTCGGGAAGAGATGCAACTCAGTTCCACATGATTCGACGGCAAATGGAATACCTTCGATCAAAATCGATCGATGGAACTATTCTTTTCGAGAAAACATGTACTGGTGTACTGGTTGATGTACTGGTTGAATCTTTTCGGTTATCCAGGGGGACATTTTCATAAGAGTGTCAGTGATCATTCGAAAGCCTAAATCTCTGGCTACTGCGCTAAGTGCTCCTTTTTCGAAAAACCTTTTTATAACGATGTAGTAGAAAGAAAACATTTGTGTTTCACACACGCATATTTCTCACGGAACAGAACTCTTTCTTCAAGTCAAAAGCGACCATTCGATAGCCAAAGTTTGGACGATTCCATAGCTATGCTTACTTCCCAGAAAGTTCGTTTCACTGCAGTGTAGCAAGGGAGATAAGATGACGCTTCACATACGCCTCGCGCTAGCTTGTCGGCTAGCGTGTGCGTGCTGGCTGTGGATTGATACGCGACCATCGATCGCGTTGGTGCGACTCACATGTGAGGTGAGATTTTTGGTATTTAATTTGGGATTTTTCCGCGCTATGGAAGAAATTCCATATAAAACGTATGACTCTGATAGTACAAGATCTCGTCTACACGTTCACGCGCTTTCGTGCTTCAAGCGAAGTAGTACTAAACTTGCGATGCCGATGTAAAACAAAATTTTATTTTAAATTCTACAGCTTTATAAAAGGGTCTTTTTCTAGAGAGGCACGTAGCGCAGTAGCTAGAGATCTAAGCTTGAGAATGTTTACAATAGCTTTCATAAAAACTGCTTGTACTGCGAAAGGGTCGTCCCTTCATTTGATCCCAGATAACAGAAAAGAACCGCTAATTATTCCCAGTGCAGTGCAAAACTTTGACGCCAGGCGGGATCGAACCCGCATTTCACCCTTCCGGGGGGCGTGCTCTAGCCTGTCGCACTAGTGATGCCTGTTCTGCCCCAACTATTATCAAATAAATTAATAAAAAATAAGAGCATTAAAGTAACGAATAGCCAGATGCGACACGATCAGGAATGAACAATGTCTTGCAAGGGTAGGCGTAGAATATGTGACGTGGTCGTGATTACGTCATTCGATTGTTCTTGGAATGCGCTTACACATCGCTCCAGCTAGGAGAGCTCGATCGATCAGTGGTTGAGCGAATGTTGACAATAGGTGGTGATGGAGCTGTGGCGTCATGGTAGCGTAATGGTAGTACGCTCCAGCGATACTGGAGTGCGACGGGTTCTACTCCCTCCCAATGTAAATAGTTTTGTGCGGCTTCGCAAGGTTTTTGTCCTCTTCGTGAGCGCCGTAAAGTGATGGTGGAGATGATTCTCTTTGTAATTCTGAAGGTAGTCAAGTCAACAAGACCTTCCCTTAAGCGATCGATGATTGATTGCAATAGAGTGTTAGAGAGGGATCGACCACTGCCCTTGGTTGCTCAAGCACCGCGTCACTAACCACTGCGCCATGAATCCTGATTGCCTGAGAGTTTATTAACTTTGAAATGGATTTTTGAATAGCAGCGAATGGCTCGTATGAATGTTGGCCAGTTCAAACGAACTGTGTTTCCCGGAAGTAATTCTTATCAATACCTTCATTAACATTCACCAAGTTTTCTCAACCAAATATATATATGCATATATACATGTATATAAACATGTATATATATTATATATGTACGTATATATATATATGTACATATATATGCACATATACGTGTATATGCACATATATATATATATATATATATACCTATAAATGTACGGAGCGCCGTGGCCGAGTGATTGCGATGCTCGTCCGGCGTGTGTGGAGCCGAGCTCCACCCCACAACTCTCTCCGGCAGTCAACAATAACGCCCTATGGAACGCCACAGCCAGGCTATCTTCAGGATTGCAAGGAGCTCGCTCGTATATATGGAAGAATACGGCTACATGTGTACATGCGTATATGTACATATATACACATATATATATATATATATACGTATGTATATATACACATATATGGGGCGCCGTGGCCGAGTGGTTGTGATGTTGATCACCTACCCCCACTTCTCTCAGGCAGTCAACAACAACGTCCTATAGAATGCCACAGCAAGGCTATCCTCGAGATTGCAAGGAGACTTGCTCAGCAGTATTCTACTCCGTTCAAGAAGACGAAAAGCGAATTGAATGCTAGAAGTACTGGAGTGCGCACAATGAAAAAAAAATTGTGCTGACGGATCAAATAAAGTGCTAAAAAATTATAAATAAAATATATATATATCAGCTTTTGCATCATCCATAAGCGGTCGGTTGATTTTCTTCCATACTTCTGCTTCTGATTTCGGTCTAACATCATCTCCGAATCAACAAGTAGGAAGGCCGGCCAAAGATCCATCTCTGAAATCCATTCCTTGGAAACGACATAGTGAAGACCTGAAGAAGCCCTTGCAAGGTTACGTCAGGAAACCACGGAATATCATATGCACGAAATATACCATTTGAAATATGTGCTGGGATCCGCAGAAACACGGTTCTTTTTGGTTGTAAAGGGACAATGAAAAATCGACCTCATTCTCAACTAATTTCAGCTGCCGCATCGCACAAAAACGGTATTTTCAGGTTATAAACACAACGTTGGAATCAGCAACGATTACGCTTTGGAATGATTACCAATAGTCCATAGAAAGAGTTCTGTCCGGCGAGAAATATGCGCGTATTATGCTGGTGTTATTATGAATATTACAGCGTTATAAAGGGTTATTCTAAAAATGCGGCGATGTGGAGCTGTAGCCAGAAATCTCAACTTTCGAATGGTTACTGACACTCCCATGAAAAGTTCTTCTGCAGCAAATGAGATCGGTTTTTCATCTCTCCCCTTAAAACCAAAAAGAACCGTACATGCACATGTAAGCATATACACGTATATACATACATACATACATATATATACACACATATGTATATGTATGCACCTACAGAATTCCATATTTTACTGTTTTTGCAGAGGTGATGTAATATTAAATTATATATTCAAGAGCGCTGAACGATAAACAAAACCCGTAACTTCAGGCAAGAGTTTATTAACCCACGTATGGGTCAAAGCCGGGTTCGCCCCCTCCTGAGATTACAAGTTTTGCATACCGTTCAGCTTCTTGAATATTTGTGATATCGTTTAGATTGTATTTTCGAACTGATTAAAGCTATATGTCATTCAAAATGCATAATAAGTACCCTCCTCGCCTTTTGCTATGAACGGTGTACCGATTAAAACGTTAATAATAGGTATTGATTGACCATACTATATTAGAAATTTTACAGCTGGTACTCATCAAGTCATCGCCTATATGTTTCATTTCTCTTTAGGTTAATAAGGTTCGTGATGGAATTCCAGACTGTGTACATCACTGAGCATTGTGATACAATTGATGAAGTCTTTATACGGGTTCAAAGTCTCGAATAATTTTACTGAGTATAATGTGACGTCTCTTAATCCAATTCGTCAATCGTCAAATCTCTCGAGTATGTTATAACAAAATCAGAATACAGCGGAACAAGCTCATATAATGAGAATACTGACTTGATAAAAAAGTATTAATGCAATTCGAAAGTGAAGAAAATGAAGCAAACGGTTATTCGGCCATAAATTAAGATTAATCAAATAGTCACACTCAGCACAACATGATCATAGCACATACTTGTCTAGGATATAGGTTACTAAATAACATCGTCGACAAACGATGTAAACTTTTTCCAAAGAAATCACAGATGTAACCATCAATGGAGTTGTAATATGGCACGTATTCTCGAGCTGAAGCATAAGATTTTAGTGGAAAAAAAAACTTTACAACGTTCTTGATTACAACTCACCAGTTTCTCGAGTTTTTTCCAGTACTGATTCGAGCTTTCGTGGAACTTCAAGCTTCAACACTGACAGGAAATGCTCACAGGAATCACACAGTGTGTCGTTGTGAACCTATAAATTTCTTCTAGAATCTTATTTACCAAATCATAAAATCATCTAAAACATCACATGTGTGAAAAAATTCACATACATCTTTATTCACCGCAGTGTATGCGTAATAAAGTAAATTCTGATGTCATGCCTTGATTTCAGTGCACTCTTTTTTCATCTTTGCAACTGGTCTTTCTTTAGGCAAAAATTGGTATTCGCAACTTCTTCTATGTAAGATGATAAGCAGGACTACTTGCCAACGCTCGTGACGACATGAGTCGTATATGGCTCATGCATGGTGGAAAATGGTCTTCCAGGTTAAGCATGGAAACTTAGCTGTTTAGCTGGCTCGAGCTTGACTGACGGCGTTGGTGTAGTCGCTGTTGGTTGTTGTCCTCTGGCCAGCTAAACAGCTAAGTTTCCATAGTTAAATTAATAATTAAAATTGATGCCGAGGTAAATGGAAAGTCAATCTCTTGGTTTTGCAGTTGTCTAGTCGATATTCTTATGAATCACAGATCAAAACATGTAGAAGGTGAATTATTGGAAAATTACTGTTTAATGAATATCACTAAAGGAGATTCACCTATACTTCAGTAGGATAACTAATATCAATAAAAAGGAGGAGGGAGGGGGGGGGGGGGGGGGGGGGGCGAGGTCGTGAAGTGGCACAAGTTCGATTCTCTTCACTATCCTAAAATCATCTAAAATCATTCAACTGGGATGCCTTATCCCGGCTACCTTCATTTTGAAGAGACACTCAATTCACAAAGAAGACAAAATCCTCAAGCAAAAACCGAGGCGACTCGTCAAATGTTTGATGACCTCTCTGGAGGATGAATGCGAGGAAATGAATGAAATTCTAGAGACGCTGGCATCCGCAGAGTTAATGCCGATGATGGATGGGTTGTGTAAAATAAATATTGATGATGATGGATGAGGGAAAAATCAAACACTTACGGCTAACCTTTTCTCTTTCTCTCATACACTGCTCAGCAATATGAATATGGAACACGAAGACGATAATGAGAACGTTGAACATCGATTTGAACGAAACCCGTTCGTCATCAATGTGATGGAATCTCACGGTCATCGATCGTCTATCCATAAAAACACGTCATTTTTCGTTATACGTCAAATTCGTTAAAAGCAGTTTTTTGACAAAATTCCTTCTGACTTTTGATATTAACTTCTCTTGATCATTGCTTGCTGATGCAAAGAAAAAATGCTTCTGAAAACTTCGACCGAATAATGGATCGTCGCTATTTCGTCATGAGTTTGCTGGGGCTGTTGGACATCTGCTTTTATACGCAAACAATTGAATGAATCGCAAAAGTATGTTTCCATACCGAGGCAGTGATTTGGCTAGGCATAAATTTCATCTCGATTCGATCACGTTGATTAGAACGAGGCACGTGAAACTCACTTCATAGTAAAGTTGTGCAACAGTACACGCATCATCAATGGTCGACCTTGCCCGGTCCAGAGAAGTTCCTTATCGATCCGGTGTCCGAAAACTGACTTAACATTTGTCTGGGAAAAAATTTTCTCAGGATACATCAAAGCAGACAGAATCTAGACCTTGGAGCGTCATTGAAGAACTATCCCGAAATTCCTCAAAAAAAAAACAGCTGAAGCAGTTCATAATAAGGATTAGATTATTAAGTGAAAGCTGAATCGACAAGTGCGTCCGAGAATACGGACTGAATGGGAGAAATACTGGCATCTGCACAACTTGCACATTCGAATCATACGAATTAACAGTGTTGTTGTCTAGATTTAGATTCAAAAATGTAATATTCGGTAGAATAATGAATTTGATAGGTGAAAAAATCGTGCAATTTCATCAAACCTAGTCAAATACTTGAAAATTTCAAAGTTAATCAGTAAGGTTTCGAAAATCCTTCGAAACTAGTGTATAAGGGGCTCTAAAAGCTTTGAAGTGAAGGATATGTCACTGTGATGAAGAGATGTGTTGTGATTAGTGTAGAATATTCATTTACACTTTTTCCAGATGTTGTCACAAGGGCTACAATCGGACTGTTCTGTCAAAGCGACTGACCAAAGGTTGCGTTAATTTTCCTTATTTGCAACGATAAAACGTAAGATGCCCTGTAAAAATGAAGCGTTTAAACGACGCAACATGTACTGTATTCCATTCGTAGCGATCACATAGCGATGGAAAGCATAATTGACCTGTACTTGCGAAGGCTTCGACATATGTCAATTAGTGCTTTCATCCTCCTAGATAAACCCGGCGCCAATCTGCCTACCACGGAGAGCTGGTGATTAACAAAAGTTCTCATGTTAGATGCAGTTTTTCAACAAAGCATACTCTTGAAACTTTTAAAATATCCATGGCATCGACTGCTTTTTGAACCTCGCAATAAACATTCGAAATAATTTCAAAAAAAGCATGTTTAAAGCCTAAGCCCTAATGAGGACGGCGAGACCTCCGAAACACCGGTGTATGGCCCTGGCGTACCAACTTCGCTTAGGCTTTAAACACCTTTTTTTTCGAAATTATTTTGAATGTTTATTGCAAGGTTTTAAAAACAGTAGATACCATGGATCAGTTTTGTTCTACCAGCCGAGATCCACTGACTGAGAAGTGGCGATGGACCAATGTCATTGCACACTGTGCCGTCACCACATGGGCCTCCCTCCTTGCTACAATGCAGGGCTTAATGTGGGGCGTGGGTCACTGACGAGGAGGGCGAGACCTCCGAAACACCGATGTATGGCGCTGGCGTACCAACCTTTATAATATCTATTCCAACATTCGATAGATAAGAACGGTCTGTGCTGGAAAACGGGTGCGTGCGACACTTTTATCCGGAATTCCGTTAAAGGTACTTTTTTCTCTATTTTAATTTTTTTCGTACTTCTTTCGCTTTGATTCGGTATTTTTTCCTTAGGAATCATGAAACGCCGTAAGTTCTACATTGCGGCTTTCAAGCTTGAAGCGGTGAAGCTAAAATTCTTCTATATATGGTATTAGGCTAAAAGAAAACTGAACAAATCGATTTTCAGTAGTAGATGAGTAAAATTGCGGAACAACTGGAAGTAGCTGAAGCGTAGTGGCCGAATAAATGTGAAGCGTTCGACTTCTATATGCCATTTTTGTGCCATGCATGGTCTGTTATAAGAACTTATATAGTGCAATACACGTGTTTCGACCTTGAAGCATCGTCACTTGCACGGTGTCTTTCGTCTGAGTCAATCCCTGTCGGGAAAGAGCCCCCTTACATAGAGGAGTCGTCGACAAACGTTTTACGCGCGCCGATAAGTGATATAATCACCGAAGAGGAGTGTTGTACACTCAAATGCTCTTGAATGGTATGGCCAATATATCGCACCTTTTGCTTCGAGTGTTTCTTTAGACCACGCTCAAGTTTGAGTAAACCTGATAGTTAATTTTGAGCCATGCATGTGGTTTGTTACGGGGACTTATACAATGCAATACACGTGTTTCCGCCTTCCTCCGTTGTCACTTACACGGTGTCTTTCATCGCAAAAAACACTCGAGACAAAAGGTTGATATATTTGACGATACCAACAAGGAGAAATCGAGTGTACAGCACTGCCCGTTCGGTGATTTTATCACATCGGTGCGTATAAAACGCTCGTCAAGGAATCCTCTATGTAAGAGGGTTCTCACTCAAGAGAATTGGCTCAGACGAAAGGCACTGAACTGATGAGGCCGAAACGTCAAAACACATGTACTGCACTGGATATGTTCCCATGACAGGCCACATGCATGGCTCAAAAATAAGAAACGTTTGATTCTGTTATTTCTTTCAACAACACTTTGATATAATTATCATTGTTTTGACTGGTACTGGTAGTATTGCTTACCATGTGAACCTATAAAAGCAAATGAAACCTGAAGGTTGATCATTTCTACCGTTACACATTAGCTATGTCGGCTATACTCATCGCTCTGATTTTAGTAGCTGGATTGCTGTTTCTTTACCTCCAGCAGAAAAAGGTGAGGGATGAATTTTATTACTAATTTTCTCAACATCAAAAATTTCTAACGTATATACGTGTAAGGGAACATCGATGAGGGTGGTCAGGAAAAGAGAAGCCATCATTTATGATGAATAGTAGTGAATACCAGGATTATAGGTGTAAAGAAATCCTAGTATTCACTACCTAGTGAATACCGGCATTTCTATAGTACTGAATATGTGTATTTCACTTTCTAGAATGCCCCAGCGGGAGAAGAACTATCGCAGGATGGCAATAAGTTGGCGACTAAAGAGGTAATGGTAGTTTCATTTCAAACCACTCAGCATCACAACCATCATCCAGATCTCACCACTTTCACTTGGTTCGCTGCCTCGCATCCACCATTCGTAAGGGTTTTGCGATCTATCTATCTATTCGCCTGCTGCTCGGAGAAATGACCATTTTATAGATTTCATTGGATTTTTCTCAAGTTGATTCTTCGAGGAGTCTGGAGTAGTACACGGAGCTCCTATGTCCGCATCGAAATAGGAGATTTCTTCCACCTGGGCCCTCACCTGGATCAGTACATTGATTCGTTGATTTTGAACAATTCTGAACATTGGACTGAAAATGATTCTGAAGTGGTGTTCGAAATTGGCGGCCTACAATTGTTATAATAACTATTATGATAATCTGTCTTTCTTCATCGCACGAGCAATCGTTCCAGACTTGGCTTTCACTCAAACAATTCTTAGTTCACTTCTCAGTATGATAAAGAGGATGACTAATTAAGTTCGGACCTCATGAAAAACACAATCGTGTCGTTGAAGTATTCACAATGTATCGCTCCTTCGTTGCTATAGTGCTGGGAAGTACGCCATGCTGTGTTGAGAACAGCTGACGTCGAAATGTCAACAGACACCATATTTTGAAACTCGTTGAACAGATTTTCACATCGCTGACGACTTTTTGAAGCGTACGGCAATTTGGTTTAAGGTGTAAAATATCTTAGTAATCTTTGAAGAAGATTATTGTATCCTTTCCGTATGCTCTTCTTGTGAAGTTTGAGCAAAACACAGCTAATACAAACTCAGTATCGAGAGAAACAACACTGCTTATGTTAAATGTTTTTCTCTTATAAATGTTTCTCGCTGCAAAGATAGCAGTGTTTCTACTTTCCAGCGTAAATGAAAAACTGAAGATGTCAGTAGTGTACATCAGCACTTTCATCAATCCTTACATTTTACTTATGCAGTGATGATATCCGGCAAGTCTTCAGTCGACTTATTGTTGTAGCAAGATCGGATCGAGAGAGAGAGAGAGTGGTATTGGCTGATGCGTTCTCAATTGTCGAAGTAGGAAAAATTTCTTATAGGGAACGAAGTGTCGATCAATATGCTCTCTTGGCAACTTTATTAGTCTAAACGTACTGAAAAAAACCGCCTATTAGCAGCTTTCATATTCAGTTTTCGCCTCCGTTTGTCACTTTTTCACCCTTCATCATTTTGTTACTTTTCATTACTACAACATAGAGATTCTATATTCTGCTTAACACACTGACAACGATCTGAGCTGTTATTAGCTCACACCTGATGCCGCGTGTGCGGCGGCGAGGCAAAAGTCTTTATTATCACTCCCTGCAATGGAAATATGGGAATTGATTGGCAATTTGAGGTACTAAGAGATATAATCGTGATGAAGTGATGATATATAGAGAAGAGGTTTTGTGAAATGACTTTATTTAGTACAGTCGACTAACCAAAAGAGATAACGTTTTGCAAGCAGAGTTCACGTTTTTGTATCTACGTGACTTTTTTTTTGAAATCCGCGGTTTCAGGAAAAGTCATCGCCATTGTTTCCGCTACAGATAACTTTGTCGATATCTCATCTATCATATTTTACCATTTACTGGCGACGAATTTTCCTTTAGTGATGATAAAAACCACATTTCATTGAGAACGACCAAATCGTCATTATAGCTGCCGAGCTCGCCACGTCTCGCCCAGGATTTCAACGTGTTAAAGTTCAGTGCACTCATGAATATATGCTCATTTAGCCTGCAGAGACAAAAGCGGAAACAAATACAGAGTCTGCTGCACCGTCGGAACAAGCCGCTAAAATATCCGAGCAACCTTCTTCACTGGCAGCCAAAGTCGCTGCACCTCTGGAACAAGGTGGTCCATCACCCAAACCACCTGCTTCAGAAGAGAAAACAGCAGTGACAGCCGGACCGTCAGAACAAGCAGCTCCGATATCTGAACAATCTTCTTCACGTGCAGTCAAAGCCACTGCACCTCTGGAACAAGGTAATCCATCACCCAAACCACCTGCTTCAAAAGAGAAAACAGCAGTGACAGCCGGACCGTCTGAGCAATCCACTCCAGTATCCGAGCGACCATCTTCACAAACATTGAAAATCTCTGCACCTTCGGAACAAACTGCTCCATCCCCGTCCGATCTATCAACAAAGCAAACACCTGCACAAAATGCACCGTCAGGAAATACGTCTCAAGCGCCGGATGCAAAAACTCCAAAAGATGAGGTGAATATAAATTTTCAAAACCACTCATAAATTATTTTAGTTAAGTATAAGCTTGGAATTTCAATATTTGTAAGCTTTGTTGATTAAAAGTTTTGACAATACTTCTACTGTTATGGGGAAAACAAGAGAAGATTTGTTCCACCTACTCACTAAAGACGCTTTCTTCCAGCCGACTGATGACGTGACGACAGCTAGGGAAATTGAAGACCCGGTAGAAATTTACATGCATTTCTATAAAAAAAATTAAGCAGTTCTCAATTTATATTTCTTCTTGTAGTTTTGAGAAATCGAATATTCATATAAAGATAAATTTGATATCGATCAATTGCAGAGGAATGCGCCTGCACTGCAGCTGATCCAATTAAGCACCGTTGGGGATCATTGAGCTTTGATGCATATCTAGCCTACACAAAGATAGGCTGATGATGTAACAAGTCAATGGTGCTAACTATCCTCTTAGTGCTCCTTTCTTCTTTCATTGACCGCTTTTAGCCGTGACATTAAGACATCTTACTTATCTGGTCTGACGGAAGTGTTTTTGCACATCACTATTTATCACTGGCTATCCTATTAGGCCAATCTGTTAGCGATTTGTCAACTCCGAAAGGATCGAGAAGCATGATGAACTGGGAGCGTAGAATCACAACAACGACCACGTGTGTATCGAAGCGAACTCTAACCATTGCACTGCATGCGAAATTTCTCGTATGGACATTAACTGTACTATTTAATGAATACGAAAACATATTATGCCGTTAGTGGTAGTCAGCTCAAAGTCATAGTAGTTTTTCAATAGTTGTACCACATCGATGACGCGAGAAACGATGTGGAGATACGATTTTTGTGAATTCAGAATGATATTCGAAAGGAAAGGTTAGGACCTTATCTGATACCATTACTATTCAAATGAACTGCTGATCATTTACTCATCAGCAACAACATTCTTCTGGATAAGACAAAAGGTAAAGGATCAAGCTCTCGGCGTTCATCGATCCCTGATGGATGCACCATGCATTCGCTTTCAATTTTTAATTTCGTTTAAGGTGGTTGAATGCATATCTACCTTTACAATATACAGGCCTCGGAGGGATGGGTGGTTTGGTAAACCATAAGCGCGAGATTGAACCATCGACCTTATGTGTAATGCAGAGCACCTCTGACCACTGCGCCACATGGGCTCTTCTGGATAAGATATCAACCATAAATAGTCATAGATGTGTTCAATTCATAGTGATGGTTTTTACATGGTTATTAGTTAGTTGCGTCTAGCGAAGCGCTTATATGCACGCCCTGTGATGCCACACTTGATCGTTTATCCGATCTCGTGACTCACGGTAGCTTAGTCTGCTATCCTCCATTGTCGGCAAAGTGATGTCAAACTACTGTAACACACTCAAACATCTCTACGATCTCATCTATGGACTCGAATATATATCATATCCCTAATAGATAATTAACGCTCTACCGCTTTATTATGACTTTGTAGGTTACCTCAGGGTTGTTTTCTTACTGCATATCAATGATGCTCTGTTTTTAGCCCCCTACCCCAAAAACTGCCAAGGAGAAGAAAGAAGTCATTGACGTTGATGTAGAGGTGACTGCGTAGATCGTCGATTCCGACGCTTTCGACATCGTCTTATAATCCCGAACACTGTTTGTTTTTCTCTATGGAATTATCTTAGACCCATTTCATTTATATATTGTCTATTTTTAGCTTATTAACTCTCTTCGTTTCTTTTCGTGAGCAATCATATTCGTCGTTATGGAAATGAGAGGCGAAGCAGTACACATGTGCTATTTCTCATTTGCTGTATGTAGCGCTATTTTGGGTCAATAAATATTCTTCTTATCCACATAAATATTTCATGTACTCCTAAAACAGTGCAGATCATAAAATATTCAAAATCACATTAACTTTTTTTTTGGATTATGACATGATCAATGATGGTGACGAAGTACCAGTTTATTTGTTTGTAACTGTGACTATCAAATGACGAACACTTTGTTGGCATGAAATTACTACAAAAGATTAAAAAAATTCTATTTGGTGATGTTGATTTTTGCAAGGTCATTTACCACTTTTTTTGCTCCAAGTGGCAGCACCTTTGATCAATTTGTATCCTCGCATTAATCGTCTCAAAATCCTAAACATTTTGAGTATGATCCTGGCTGAGGCGCTTCCAAATGCTGACAAGAGAGTAATGGGGAGGTGGTCGAACGAATACCTTGCTTTCTAATAGTCTGCATAATTAATTGCCCTACTATCGCCCACTAACATGATCTACTGAAAGGGCGTCTTCGAAGATATAAAGCTTGACGCTGTCCGGTTGCCAAAAACAGGTGGTTGCTGCCGTGACTCTCAGAAACAGTTCCATCAACAAAAGATAATATGTTTCTGTTAGTAGTTCGCCTTATCTTCGCAAATGGCTTATCGCCTCATCGTGGCTGGGAGAAGTTCCTGAGGGTCGGATTGCGAAGTACAGAGGTTTCAAGTCTCCAGCAGCACCACCCTCCTGAGAGGAAGTCTGACCTCTTCACTCGAAAAGCCCAGCTAAGGGTAAGCCGTACCAGAACTGACTGTCATTTTGGTAGAAACTAGCCCCAAGGTGGTAATATCTTTCTGATCCACAAGGGCTGGCAACTGCTTTAATGTGATGACGATTTGAGGAACCCCGGCTAGGCTTACTTCAGGACTCCAGGAAGCAAAACAGCAAAACTAGAACATTTTTATGTGCTAGGCTCGCACATTATTTGAAGACGGATCGCCCATGTGTCCAAGTAGAGAAGTTCACGTTATAGGAGTGTTGTTCATGGAGAAATGGAAGAAGAAAAAGCTTTAAAAAGTTGACTGCATATTCTGCATGTCTAACGACAAAATCTCCTTGTTCAGAACACTCTGATGGCCTCAACGTAATCTTACTAACCGGCACCATCACAAATTAAAGGAAGCTCTTAGGCACAAGTGGTCAGCAATGTTTACGAAATTTTAGCAGTCTTTACGTAATAAACCTATTTACGCTACGTAATAGACCTACTTGCGCTACCATATCGTGGCTCTTTCCTATCACCTATATCACCTGTCACCAGTCGTCCCGTTGATCTTCTAATGACTCGAGCGGACACCAGCAACACTTCCATTTTTCCCTATCGCGTGCAAGAGTATCCCAGTGGGTCGGTCGCTCTAGAGTTTCTTTGAGCATAATATCTTTCTTCCATGCTTTTCGTGAGGAAATTGGACCATCGGGTGGGTGGTCTTCCTGGGGAGCGCTTGATGTCCCGAGGATTTCACCTCTTGCCTATGAGAACAGCAATACACTTTATATTTAGTGCTTGTGACGGACGGTATCAACTGGAAACCTGGTGAATACTATTTTTGAGCAGCATATCTCAAAATAAAAGCGCTTGGCCTTTCTAGAGCAGATAGGGAGCCTATCTCTTCCACAACCAATCTTACTGGCCATAATATCGCAATCTTGTGATCCATGAGGTAATGCGTATCTGCAAAAACACTCATCTACAAGTGCGCAAGTGCATTCTAAGTGCTAGTTGGAAATGACCATATCATTCCAATGTAGCACAAGCGAGAAATTCTTCTCCTGATTCAGACCGCATTTTATAGAAGTGAAAGTTTGTTTTTGGTACATATTCAATTACTCTCCACTATATCTTACGGCATGCCATGTGGGCTTCAAAATTAGAAGGCTCCGTCAGAACAAAGAAAAATGGAAATGGTGATGATTGAAAAAATGACAGAAAGCCTTTATGAACTGACTCCAAGGATTACTAAAGCATTTACTTACATTTCTCTTTCAACACTTGACATTTCCTTAGTAAAATTTCTTTATTGTATGTTTAATCTATCCAATATAAAATCATGTAAGCTAATGAATAAAAGAGATTGATTAGGGTATTTTTGAAGTAGAGAAACAAGTGGAAGCATGGGGAAGGAATAAGTAAGTGATCCATCCTTTTATAATAATGGTCCAGTAATGCGAGCAAATTGCTAATTTTCTCTACGTCAAGAAGCTTTCACACTGTGATTTCTGCGCAGTATTGGATAGCTCCGGTCGCCTTTTATGTGAAATTTCCAATGTCTGTGCGTCTACTGGATTGACCTAAAATAAACTCTGGATATTCAGTAGGACATCTCTTTGAACCAAAAATAAATTTTCCTCACAGATATTCATGTCAGAAATGTAATGAGATTTTCGTCAGTCGGGGTTCCTTTGTTTCAATCGGAACCCTGGCACAAAAGATGGCAGAATGGAGACCTTACTCGTGCTGGCTCGGGTCCGTTGATGTCCAACAGGTTTCCTGCTTGTACAGATTCATTAATGTTGTCGATAATCTCAATGCCTCCGAGAGCGCGTCACCCTTGCCATGTAAACCGTGTGAGATGTTATTGGTACTTACAAAGACTTTTAGCAAACAAAAGCTTACTATGCAGCTTTGGTACACGAAAGAGAAATGGTGACTTCACTGGTGCCCCACTCGAGTTATCTGATGTTTGACGAGATCGTAAGGCACAACCCTGAACGATTTTGATAAAGCATGGTAAAGGGATACGTCTAGGCCATCGAACTACGATGCACCTGCAAAATGTTCATTGACCTGCCGAGGTTTCCCAGGTGAAGAGTTCAACATCTCCATACTGGAGCACTAGTTGATAGTGAACCTATTCCATGACAGAATTCAGCTTTTGAAAAAGGACAAGGAAACAAAGGACTATATACCAGATGTTACAATATGATTACTACCGTATACTTAATGGCGCATATCGTAAATTTCGCCGTTTTACTTATGCACCAGCCGTAGCAAAAGGGTGGTCACCTCAGCGCATATTAATTTAGTGAAGCTAGAGTGCCAAATGATTGCAAATATGGAATTCGAAGAAGATATATCACGACTAATTATGATCACATCGTTGCTTTTGAGTGCTTCTGCAAACAAGAATTCTGCTCCGCTTACACTGGTCTTGTAACGACTATTTCCGGAATAGTTCCTATTTCTATGGTGTTGTGCGTATATTGTATCTCAGCTAAAATTCCTTGGACATTTCGTTCAAGCTTTCACATGAGCCAATACTGTGAGCTGTTATTAGGTTCGACAACATCGCTTCCAAGTAAACACGGAACAATCTCCTATGTTGTGCCCTCATTAGAGTGTTTGTTTTGTAACTTTTACATCCTACATCTTCCTTCCCATCAGTTAGTTGCCAGCACTCCTTCGTGCCCACACTTATTTTCGACTAAGCGGCTTGTGCTTTCCCTTGCAGAGATCCTTCTCATTAGTCAGTATACAAGGCAGTTGAGGGCTTTGAGGAGCTGAGTGCTTGTGTTCGTGTGCGCAATGGTCCGCTGTTTCCGTGTCTTAAAGTGCTCCAGTTAACCGCGTAACTTCGTAACTACTCGCTCAGCTACATATCACCAGCTTGCTCATACTGTTTTGACATTACTGGTATAGACAGTTATCACACAAGCGTAGTTGTCACTTACTACTTACTTACACAAACTCGAACTTACACAATCGAGCATTCCACTTTGAGTTAGCAATTTCGGTGTTTAAGGTTAACCCGAACTCCTACTCTCTCCTGAACAGGCAATACAGATCCTAAAAAGAAAACTTATGTACCATTCGGCATTCAATGATCTCTCAGTACTTCACCATGGAGGTGTTTGTCGCATATTTGGTTAGTGAAATGGCTTTCAGCTACCTGGCGAAGTGTGGAGGCATGATTTTTAAAGTAATTTTCTTTTAATCTCGATGTTAAACTTCAATAAGAGTTTTCTTTATAAATCAGCTAAAACTATGAACTTGATAAATAAACTCTATTCGACTGACGATTCGATCTATTTGTTTTTCTCAGAGCACATGATTTGAGTTAAATGTCCAAAGTCGTATGTCTTCTCATTGACGTTCTTCGTTGTCATTCCAGTCAAATCTTTTTCAGTGAAACACCTCTCGAATGGGGAATCTCAGGCGATGTTCTCATATGCAGGATGATTGTTATTTGATCCGCTGGTAGTGATTTATCTTCTACGGAAAAATTTACCTGTTTATAAACTTTCAATCCACTTTTTGCTGGATGATTATAGTACCGAGTGCTACAAAATGCTTGGAAGAACTCTAGTCCATCGGCTCTGAAGGAGAAGAAGACGTCGAAATGTTAGGCGAATGAAGCTCATTTATCTCCCATATGGTGCTAGCCAAATCATAGGGATGTAATTCTATTATTGGATGTAGAGACATCAATTTTATCCTTCGCAAGGAGTTATTGCGCTACCGGAAGAATGGAGTGTGGAAGCATAGTTATGGATGCCTCGCAGTTGAGCCAGCTATCAGCTGCATTAGGAGAAACCACTAATTACGCACTATACGCGGTTGAGCTATTCCAAAGTATGCTGTAACTTCACTCTCACGGCAGAAACCATGGGCCCTGAGTGACTGTGTACTACCGGTTCCTCTCGCTTTACCAAAAGCTATACGAACCAGTATTCCACAGCCTGTCAAAAATATAACGTACGCTCAGATTCACTTTTCTTTTAGAACATGGACAGAAAAGAACATATAGTCCTGATTCTCCAGGGCTGCCAACACTACCATTCATACCGTCCTGGCCAGGTGTACCCTGAATTTTTGTCTTTCGGTTACATTCAAGTATAGGGAGAAAATGAAATGAGAGAACAAACTGGTTTTCCTGGTGGTCCCATAGGACCTTCTCTTCCTGGTGGCCCGTTTTCACCTGGAGATCCGCCAGTACCTTGTGCACCGGGAGCTAAAAATTACCTCCGATCAGAAATTGATCTATCAACCAGTAGTCGCTTGACTGGAACAAAAACCAGTTACTTCTTGTCAAGACTCAGAACAACGTTAATATGAATTCTTCCGAGAGAGCCGGTAAGTCCAGATAAGCCTGGCAAGCCTCTGCAAGTCAGAACTCCATCAGATCCTCTAAAAAATCGATTGATTTCTACTCAAAGACATAGTAATTAGTTGGAACCTATACTAGAGTTATTATAAATATCCAAATTGATGCAAACTTTGGTCCTCGTAGTTCATTTTGCCCTTGTCGTCCGTTTCTCCCTCTATCAGCAGGTTGACCAGCCAGTCCCCGTTTCCATGTTGCCCTGGAGCACCAGGTGTTCCACGTACACCAGGATATCCAGGAAAACCTTCTTTACCTTTTAGACCTTGCATACCGGGAGGTCCAGCCGGGCAAGACGAACATAGAGCAGCATATTGTAACTCTTTTGCAAGTGTCGACGTATTTTGTACGTGAACAAATGGCTCACCATCGTGACCGTGAGCTCCAGGTACACCATTAAAACCGGCTTGTAAGAAAATTTCTTATGCTAGAAGATGATTCCTATTGATCTTTGGTGATTTACAGGAAAATGACATTTTATGTCATATACGACAATATAAACTAAAAGTAAAGCAAAGCAATGTTGGTTAAAGAATTAACCTTTTGGCTTTCACGTTGATACCTCGCGTAACACGCGGCCCGGTCGCCGAGCGGGCGGGTAGCGCTCCGATTACAATTTAGTAGTTTTCCAATGAAATTTGGATTTTTATTGTTGTTGAAGGGAATTTAATGTCAGTAGGTTGATCATGATAGCAGAGACTTTAGTAAAGCTGTCGGTAGTGAAAATAACGCCGATGCATCCTTCGAAACCTCGCAGTGCTTAAGGGGAACACCAGACGCTTATGAAAGGATCATGTTTTGAACTGTGATGAAACACTCTTATATAACCTCATTTGCATTTATCCATATTTCTATCATATTTACCATAAATTCCCTGTATCAAACACAATCACCCTCATTCTTGGCTAGAAATGAATAAATTGTCAAATAATCAATTATCTCAACATTTTCTACTTCTGGAACAAGTATTACTACCCAGGTCTATAGGTTCTGATAACCTTAATTCCATACAATAGCCAAAAGTCGCCATAGTGCTTTAAAATCCCAATATAAAGAGTAATTTAGCAAAAATGATGGAGCACACTGTATATGATCGGCTACTAAATACTCGAGAGCTGGTACTCATACAGTTGCAAAAAAAGCTTTCTAAAGCCTGCTCATCTTCATCTGATTGAACAACTTCAATGTGAGCAAGTGCAGAAGGTTTTCAAGTTTCATCATTACATAAGAGACCTGAGCAGCCACCTGGTTCCGATGGATACCATTCTTTAATACCTGCGGCAATGATCTCTATCATTGATTGTTCTTCAGGTATATAACTAATTTTGAATTTTTAAAGATTATTATATGGGGGAGAGCAGCCGAATACTCCCAAGTAACCGAAACCTAATACCTCAACAATGAAGTGGCTGCAAAATAGGCAGTGTGTAGTCTAGGAGAGGTAGATTCTACGATGTCAGTGTTTATTCTATAGGATTGTAGGCACCTAGAAGTGGAACTAGCTGCTGCTAGTGGTTGTTAAAATTTTGTGAGTGTGTTGTGAGGATTTGATATCGGTCTTCCGCCAGAAGAGTCACCGCTTTGTAGATTGTTGTGAAGCTGCTATTCGTAGAAGTTGTAAGAAGAAGTAAGCCTAAATAGAATTTTTGAGGAAAAGCTTTTCAATAGTAACGATATCAGAATGTTGTTTGAACGTTTCTTTCAAAGACCTATAGTGAAACTCTTTGGTAGAAGCGGAGAACATCAGTCGGGCAAATCAACCATATAAGCTGACTAGACCAAACATATCGTCATCGAGAAGTACAAGTGGAAAGTGCACCTCAATTACTTACGAGATGACGCTCTTCGTCGGCCGACACAACCGTGTTCTCAAAAGGGACGCTGTGCAGAATGCTACTAAATGTTCTTTGAAACGCATGCTTACTTCAATTTCCTCTAACGGGTATATGTTCGTAAGTGTTCGGTCTACGACATAGGATTTCTTTCGCAAGATTTGAGACTTCAGCTTTCGTGTTCGTGCCCTTCCACACAATGTAAGTGTAATATGTATTGTCTATAATGTATAGAGTAATATAGAGTAATCTATAATTGCGATTGACAAATAAAAGGACGCCCACCACTTTTCAGTGGTGCGCAAATTCTTTGAGCTACACTGCAAAGACGAAGTGATGTTGGCGTAAAGATTTGAAGTTAAACAAAATACAGGTAAAAATATGATGACTAAGATAGGCAAGTGTCCAAGAATAAACTGATGAAGAGGGTGCTTGATCATAACAACTGACTTTTTGAGAAAAGAGTTCGGAAGGCGTTGCTTCCCAAAAAGGTTGCTTTCGCCTTGAAAACTAAAGATATTAGGACACAAAAACTTTATTAGTACCTTTCCGTTACCTCGACTCTGTTTGAGGCCTTCGGTTAAAAATGTTTATTTGTTTTTTTAAGCGTTTTGGTAATGGTTCGGTAGCTGAAATCAAGTGAATTTGAACGATATGTTTAATTTCTCAAACGAATTATTTTTAGTGAAGAAACAATCGAAATAAGATTTTGTTTCACATCAAATGTTTTCTCATCGGAAAGAAGTTTTTTATAACCGACTTTTAAAAATTAGCTCGAGTGAATCTTTGTAATTTCAACAATATGTTTGGTTTTCAAAGTAAACTTCTTAGGGCGCCGCTACGGTCGAAACATATTAGGTTTCGCACTTGATTAGCACTTCTTGTTTGCTAAAATGTGTGTACCAGATACAATATCTATCCGCGCCACGAATCACACGTGGGCTTTTTTATGAATATCAGGATTGCCTGTGATACTTCGGAATTTTCTCTACACGACTAGAGGCTTAAAAAGATCTGTTGAAAATAATTTATTGTACTTTACAGATAGAAACTCATATTGATAATGATCACTTTCAGGGGGCCAGAAAACTTTGACTGCACCATAGATTGATTTGAAAAAATAGTTATTTCAGTCCACGAGTGTGCTGTAGTTCAATTCTGAGCTGCGGTATATGCCGAGATCTTTCTTGCACTATTTAAGCGACGTTGACCTTCCAATTGTGGAGGAAACGAGAAGCAGTAACGAAGGTGAGACGAGTGTTCTTGAACCATTTTCGACTCCAATATCGACCTTATCGCGAAACCTATGCTTGTAAAATCGTCGAAGAATTTTTGATCAGAACTGATTCAGTGTCCTTTCTTTTACAGACGTTTGGATTGTAAGACGCCGTGTTTTTTAGGAACACGACGGATTCTTTTTGGCGGTTGGCGAAGAAAAACGCTCAAGGTAAGTGAACTCGATGAGAAGAAGATGACAGTCAAAAAGCAGTTCACTTGCAATGACACACTCAACGTGGCAAATGTTGAGATGATTCGGCAGTATGGTGCCTATGTTGCAAAATCCCATCCACATATCGGTATTGTGAGGTGGCCTGGTGTCATTGTTGCAAGCGTGGCCTCCAACTTTCCTTCGACTTCTACGGGTCACTAGGTAACCCTTTGAAAACCACATACTTACTGGAATCAGCAGAATTCAGACTATCGAATGGTTGCTAATAGTCGAAAAAAATCTTCTATGAAGCGAAAGATGCGCCGAAGCGCTACAAGTGTGAAACGTAATTTCATTGTAGCAGTTACAGCGTACTAAAAGGTTTTCTTCGAAATTCAAATATGTTGTTGGAATTGTCTAGATTTGAGTTGTCGATTAAACTACAGAGTCATTAGGAAAATTTGAGAAAAAGGTCTTGCTTTCAAAGAGGTGCGGATAACAACAATAATTCGGATGTGTGAACGCAATCTTCTTTTGAGCGTTACAGAGCTGTCGAATTTCCTTTCTAAAAAACTAAGACGCTTTTGAAATTTAAAATTTGCTCTATCTATTGTTTAAAATCTGCTTCAAAAAAGTTCTTCCTGGCAAGAAATGTTTAAATGTGAAACAAATTTTTATTCCGACTGATACAGCACCAAAAACAAGCCATTTGAGAAATATAATATGCCATTCAAATTCACCTAATTGAGCTATCGAACAGCTACCAATACGTTCTATAAAAGTAAAAATTATAATTTTACCGAAGGGCTGAACAGGGTCGAGATAACGAAAAAAAAACCTTATTATTAGATCAAAAAAAGTCTGTAGAAGTCACTCCGCTAATGTTCAATTTTTTCATAGAGATGAAGCTTTTTGAATAATTGTTGATCTGATCTATGATATCAGAAATTCTATTGTGAAACTGAAAGGAAGTAGTTAGTTCGAACGGAAAACGATGTCTTCTTTAGTTAGCGGAGCGTACTAATAGGGCCTATTCAGAAACCAAATTTATACTAAATTGTGTCTATCTTAAGCTATCGAATGACTACGAAAATATTGATAGAAGCAAATGTTATATACTAGGTGAATTTATGGTCTTCTAAGCAACAATGTGGTTTTTACTTAAAACACAGGGAGTTCTACGCACACTGGCGCTACTTAACTAGAAAAACCCCTTTCAGAAATCTGCTATGCTCCATCATTTAACCACGATATTATCTTCTTCAAACCTACATTTCACTTAATGGGAATGGGAGGAGGGATGGGAGGAGTGGAGGGCCGGACGCACGCCAACGCGAATTCTCTTACGCGCAACACGGCAATCGGTGTATTATGTGTGGTGCACGCGGAACCCAAGAGGTTAACCACATTAAGATGCAGAGTTCTGGTGGGAAAAAAATATGCTTTATTTTACCCAATCCAGGCAATAATATAATGTGCTTTACATATATTGAATGTAAAAAAGTGAAGTGAGATAAAGTAGAGAAACTGCCCACTAACCCTTTTGAGCCTTGCGGACCTTTTTCGCCTTGCGGGCACGTAAGAGAAACTGGCAGATCTTCATTGTTGCTCTCGTATTCGGGCAGAAAACAACAACCTGAAAATGCTGTTATAGCTCGTAAAAAGACGAAACCATGTTCATCTTCATTCTTGCCACCATATTACCTATCAGAGCATTTTCGTCTATTTCCTCGTCTTTTTTAATAGAATTAATATAACCTTAGCAAATATACCAAACATACATATGCAAACATCTTGATGAACAGCGTTTTGGAATCTCCATCTCACAGAGAGTAAGGGAGTTTTGGATGATATCGCCACAGACTTTTTGAAATCAATTTAAGCTGCTACATAGCTTTTAATTAATCGGCCCGTATGTTTGCAAGAGAAGCAGCAATCGTCAACAACGTAGAGGAAATCTAGTATAAGGCAGCAAATCTATTTTGGGAAAAAAAACGTTCATTTACATTATCACAGAATGCCAAAAGGAGAGGAAAAAAGAGTGCTAAATTTTGTAAGCGAAATCATACATCACGCTAACTACCTATTACTCTGGTAATGATATAATTGGAACACAGCGAAACTCATTGTTGAAATAGTAATGCAGTGGCACACCACTCGATAACAAGCCGTATAAATTGCTATATAATTTATCAATGGTTTTCTTATTCAAATATATTCAGATTCACATTTCCTCAATATCTTAACACTATTCAAACGATTCAGGAGCTCAAATTTGCATTAACAATTTTCCTCCGAGTCAGTTAACCTCTTGAAGAAAATAGAGACTAAGGAGAAGAAAAAAGAGCTGGTCAAAATAAGAGAAACAAAGGTAAAAACCAATAATCATGCTAGATTCCAAAATAATTACTGATTTCAACTTAAGGTATTGTGAGGTACACATAGTACTCGACCTCAGGCGAGATACAAACCAGAGTTTCATCTATAGCGGGTGCGCGTGCTACCACTACACCACCGAGGCCACCGTTTTGCAACCTTTCATACTAACTCTCAAGTCATCATGTACAGTAACCTCTTCAGCATTTTTTTTCTCGTACCAAATTGTAGCTAGGCAATTACTAAGCGCCTGTTTAGAATTGCTTCCAGTCAACCATATCACTTTTGATTTCTGAAGTCCTACGAAATTATTTAAAAATCTCTTTCGACTATAATTAATGGTTTTCCGTTAAGCTTTTGATTGATTTTTCATAGTTTCTTGATTAATGCAATATACTAATGACATCTTGGATATAGTTGTTTTTAGTTACATTTAAGTAAAATGGTAAAAATAATTACTAATCTATACTATCTGAGGTTGTGTACGAAGTCTGTAAGGTAACAGGAGTACTGGTTGTTTGTAGGCTAGGCTTAAAACCAGGAGGGCCGTAATCCTGAATAAGATGGCGATTCTTTGATCACAATTCCATGTTATAAGTTTAATTTGAGCTCATTGGAGTCATTTATTAGGTCGGTGCTAAAGCAATTGCTGTTATTATGAATTTTGAAATTTCGGATGTTTTTCATTCATTTGATGATACCTCAGGCGAAATTCAGCAATGTACGAAGCGCGGTTACTTTTGCATCAACTTGATAAAATTCATATTTGACACAGCTTATCTTATTTTCAGTAGAATGAGACAAAAGCAACTGAATTTTCTAAGCGAACAGAAAACATTTTTGTTTCGATTGTTTTTGATACTGCAACTTGGCTTGTTGTTATCGAATGTTAATGATAATGGCTGATATACGTCTGATTTAATTTTCCTTCCTTAAATCATGATCAACGTCAGACGACCATGAATCCTGATCGTGCAACAATGTTTCATTGGTCGTCTTTTCCTCAGCTGTTTCTGGTGACGATACTAGTAGTGTGTAATCCGCATCGTCGTTGTGATTTGGTCTCTCAGAACGAGATTCTGTCGCCTTTAGAGTGAGGCCTAGAATTAAGTTGAAAACTGGAAACTAACGAGGAAAAAACGACCTCACTCAAAAGGTTATTTGATATAGCAGATACGTCAGAATTTTGGCATTTCATAAAAAGTGGTTTTACATAACGTTGAGAATTCATTTCATCTGACCACATACTGCGGTGGTATGATGTTATAGTAAACCCAATAATGTAGAGTGGTGTGCAAAAACATTTGCGTCAGCCGGGATTCGAACCAAAACCTCACTTTTTTCAGGATCGTGTGCTGAACCGTTGCATCACCGATACTACTTTACATTATTGGATTTATTATAACATCATAACACCGGAATACGTGGTCAAATTTTAGAATTTCTGGTTGAATATTGAAACCCAATATGTGTCAGTCTAAGTGGGTTCAATGTCGATGGTGAATACCTACGTCAGACCGTAGGCGGTTGGCTGCTGACAGATAACGCGTTGTAGCTTAGAAAGAGTGGAGTGCAAAACGAGCGCCGGTGGTGCAACTGTTCAGCACACGCTCCCGGAAATAGTGAGATCTGAGTTCGAATCCCGGTTGACGCAGGTGACTTTGCACACCACTTTACATTATTGGGTCTATCGTAACGTTGAGAATCATTGAAAATCCAATGACTGATGAAACCATAATTTTCAGTATCGAGAAAACTTTTTCGTTCAATAGCTGTTTGTTAGCCGGAACTGAGTAATTGTATGTGACATTTAAATCAATTAAAGGAGATAAAAATTCTAATGTTCCGGCGTTAAGCAACTCCTGAGCAATGCATCATCTATTCGAGTTCGTCAAGCATTTTTAGAGGTGTTTGAATGCTTAGGTGGTCGAAGCTATGACTCGCGGTGCCCTAACGATACGTCAGTTCGTGCTGCTATTTTCCTAGACCACCCTGGTAGCAGTTTGCCGACCGCACAGGGATATGAGTCTAGGTGAGCTTTGGAGGCGGGATCGAACCATTGATTACGTGTGCATCGCAGAGAACCTCTAACTCTGCGCCAGTTGCGCCTACGAAAATGACTACCCTCTCATTTACTATATCTTTTTTTTCGCCCAAGCAGAAAAGATCTAGAGCGACGTAAAATAAATGACAACTAACGTAACGAATTCTAGAAGATTCGGACTTACTGTCATGTACGGGATATAATTAGGTCGTTCCATAAGTTTTGGCACTAGACAATAAACAGCATATAAACCAGAAGTGATCAAGATTACATGATTTGGTGTTGTTCAATTGAGCATTTTCGTATAAATATTCGTATCCAACTTGCCGGTATTTACTCAAGGATGCAGCTGTCTTGAGAACAAATTCGCCTGCTACTCATACACGGATAGCGCATAGGAGAAAATACGAGTGAACGGCGCTCAAGATTAATGGAGCCTGCTGTGGACGGCTTGAGCGCGACTGGTCCTTCAGATTGTTTTCTCCAGCTAAGAACTTCGCGAACCACTTCCTCGCCGTCCTTTTTGCAATCGTATCATCGCCCAAGCTCTAATTCTGCGGGCCGCTCTACTAGCGTTTCCCTATGCGCCATTTGTGCATGAGCAGCAAACAAACTTCTTTTTTATAACAGCTCCATCTTAAAGTAAGCATAGACATTTGCAGATCAAAATATTCGCAAAAAGTGCGCAATTGAATGATCTCAAAAATGCAATTTTAACCATTTCTGGTTAATAAATGCGGTGTTTATTACTCTAATGCCAAAATATACGAAAAGATCTGATGATGTGTAAATGGAACTTTTTTCCATAAAGTCGCTCTGGTTTGCATCCTTTTTGATGTTATTGTATTTCTTATGATCATAGACGACTATCGTGTGGTATTTGATTTTCTATGACCCATTCGATGCAGTTTACATTATCGCAAATGTTGCCTGTAAAATCTGTACTGGTTGTAATGAAAGAGGTGGAACGAGCTTACAAGGTTGATGCAGCTTTGTCCCTATAGTTATTTTGCTTTTATTATTTCTGATTCGAGTTGACACTTGAATTAGAATAGTTTTCTGCCCACCGTTAGCAACTTCTAGCTGAAAAATTTGATATACTGCGCTAGTGTCAAAACTTATGAAACTGCCTGATATTGCAAAAATCACAATAAATAATAGTAATGGGCTGTGCTTCGATGAGCACTGCACTGATAAAGTAGCATTTGGCGAAGAAACATGTTACAAGTAGAGAGACGAGATACCGCGAAGTTCAAGGTTTTACATACATATAATTCTCATTTTTCCATTTTTCTGTGAAATAGTTAAAGTCCATTTCTTCTTTGTGATGAAATGGAAGAAAGGGTTTTTAGTAACAAAAATCTTATCAAAAAAGAAATTTTACATTATGTATCTCTTTGTTTTTGTACTGTATTTGCGTTTCATTTTCATTTATTTTGTTTTTATTGCATTTTCAGACTGACTAACGAGTGCTTCACGTTGGGATCTCAACACATTGCGATTCTGCCCGTTTTCAAGCAGCATCAATTCACACATGAGTCGCTGAGTCGCTGCGAAAGTTGTATTTTAAGGTAATTTTGGAAGAATCGAGTGCACATATAGTAGCGTCTGTGGCACAGTAAGAACTGTGCTAATCACAAATATAGTAAATGGTTTAATCCCAGAATATCAAGTCTTATCATTTCTTTTTGGGTTGGAAATTTCCGTCATATTTATATGAGATGATAAAAAAAAAAAACACTGATTTTGTGAATCCGTAGATCTGCAATACTCATCTATAGGCCAAAGATGAGTTCACTCCCACCTTGATGCTACGATTAGAATTGAATGCATGGGTAACTCCATGATTTATGGTGCAACACTGAACGCCCTGAGTTATAGACAAGTCATTTATCACCCTCTTTCAATGAACAGTTTAATAATCTATGTATTTTTCCAAAATGCTGCATAAGTTAGAAGATATCACCTTAGCATCAATAAGGCTGTCGATGAAGTGCTTTTCGATGGAATTCGCAAGATAGATGACGTACGGTATTTCGACCAGAAGCGTTAGAAATGCTAACACTGATGCCAGTAGACTTGTGAACGCTATGCTGTCAAGATTTTTTACTGCCATCAGAAAAAACGTTATCTGAAATTGCGATGACTCTTCAATATACATAAGTGTATTGTACCAGAATTGACTTGAATAGACGTGCCGCTCATAGCGCAAGCATGAAATTTCATTCATCATTGTCCGGGGCTACTAAACCTATTCGTTGTTAGAAAGTCAGCAAATACGTTGCAAATTTGTCTGATCACTACTTCCTTTGATTTAGAAAGTTCTGGCAATCGCTTCTATGTTAGAGGCCAGGGAAAACTTCATCAAGCTCTCCCAGAACTCACCACACAATCAACTCAATTAGCTTAGATAATATTCATGCGGAAAACAAAATTCTCAAATATCGGCCAAGTCCACACGCAAATTCAATAATCTTCATTACTTGCGAGTATGTCACAATGAATTGAATAAAATATTTCATGGAAATAGCACAATATTTGGTTAGTATAAGTGAAACAAATGTGGCTTTAGAGGGTGCTGCGTAGCACACACAGGGTGAACAGTTCAATATTGCGCTCATGGCTCACCAAGTCTTCTACTTTTCCGCGGTGGCAAATTGAGTTTCGTTATTCAATAAGCGTTCTTCTTCCATTTGGAAGGCAAGACCTTAGGATTTTTGTGATACTCTGATAGTCCATGATTTTCTTTACGTAGTCATATGTTCTTCATGTTTATATACATTTCTACACGATAAAAGCTTTCACTGCGAAACGTAATTTTCTTTACTTTCTTACAGCGTTCTATGATAACCTTTCAAAAAAAAAATTACAGCATCAAAGCTCTTGAGATCTGGGTTATCGAATGACTAGTAAGAGTTTGTTGAAGAGCCATATACTAGACCGACCGAGTAGATAAACCAAAGTGAGTGCAAAAAATAATTTTAATTTCGCTGCTACATCGTGGTAAGAGAGCTCTTTCAAAATCCGAACATTTTTTAAAATTCAAGAACTTGAGCCTTCGCATGATTACCAAGTGTCTGAAAAAAAAGGGTTTGTCCAGCGAGAAAAGCCTTCGAACAACCGTGTACCTCAGCTGGTACACGTCGTCTTATAGGGTTCAAAGATGATTGATTGCATGACGCAATACTGAAGAGATTGTTTTGCTTCACCATAAATGAAGGAATGAGCAAGACTTTCTCATTACATTTTGATGAAGGAACTACCTCGATTGGTGCCCATTACGATAGTGGCCTAGTCTGTAAACTAAGCAATGATGATCAAAAGTCTATCTATCTCGAAAATGTCATTTTAATAAATTAACGCCAAATAAAAAGCCGAGCTTTGCTACAGTCATGTCTTCTTGTTTTTTAGGAAAATATTACAAGTGTCCGAGGACGTGGATGAAGTTTTTTCATCTGAAAGAAGCCTTGAAAATGAGAATGATCTTAGCTGGACGGCAGCTGTAAAGATTTAACTGCCCACACTTTTATACGTTCGTATTGGGGTAAACGTTGTCCGGTCACTCAGAAAATATTTAATGTAATGAACAGCGAGCATCACCCAACTTAATTAGCTTGACCAGATTTTTTTCGTCTTTCGCCGTTGTCTTCTCAATCACAAGAAAGTAAGATTTTCACAAAAACACCTGAAAGTATCACTATTAAATCCGATTTAACGGCGTCTGGCGTAGATGAAAAAAAATATGACGACGACAAACTTATCATCATGGGAGGGTTGCTGGCAATTTCACTGCCTTTTCTGAGACTATTGGATTGCTGCAAATGATTATTCAAGAAATGGGTTAAACATTCAGACCTTATTAATCCTTAAGGGAAAAGCCATACACTCAACTCCATCCATAATAATAGGTTGTAGAAAAAGTTCTGTCGTATTGCCTGAGAAAATGATTTTTACACAAGTATTTTGTGAGAATGTGAGCTCGTAAGAAAGATCGTTTTTTCGCGCATTGAACCATATTACTTGTAAATTCAATCTTCGTAATAAAACTGTTTGAGGAAGAAATTCGTCTGCTGCTCTACTTCCACTACAAATTCGGTGTCGACAGATGACGAGATTTACGATGTTCGGACATCAACGGGATAAGTGGCTATCATTCATTCAATTGGATGGAGCACTTTTTAGGAGGAATGAAGGTTCATAATGTTCCCCGAATCTGAGCAAAATCCTCGAATTTTCTTCAATCTTAATATCGCCAGTTTTACCGCTGCGAAATCTTCATGGTGCCGGATATGTGGCTGCATTGAGTTGATGCGTAAGGATACTACTTTGACTATTATTTTTCCCTTGTTTGAGCTCAATTGGTGTACAAATAAACTTTTCCTATCATTCTAAAAATGCGACAGTACTTATACTATTACCAACCACATGACGATGATAAACTTTCTGGCATCCAGAGGTGACCTGATGCACATTTGGCTTGTACGGTGACTTGCCTGGACGTACACTAGTGTAAAAGTAGTATTTCTACCTTCTAAGGTAATCGTGGTACTGAATTTCATACCTTGATGAAATGGAACACCTAATGAGGCCAGAGCTCATTATCAAGCCAGCTTCGCTAGATGCAGAGTTTTGTTGGATAACTCGGTACTGTTCCATTGTGGCGCCACTTGAGGCCTTCGATAAAAGCGTATTCTTTGCTGTTATCTGACGAATGTATGATTATCTGATAGCTAGGCATATTTTATTTATCATATTGCTCGTCTTTAACGCCGTACCAGTCAAAATGAGATTTGTTTCACATTTGAAGATTTCTAGCCTGGTAAACGTTTTTATAACAAAATTTTAACCATTAGATAGTGCAAGTCTTTATGGTTGAAAAATTGTGTTTACTCGTTAGAAAGAACTTCTCGGAGCTATGCAATTCGCACAAGAAGAGTGGATTTCACACATTTTAAATATTGTTGTTTTCTGCACCTTTCTAGAAACAGAAGTGCTTACAATCTTTCCAAGTTGCTTCTTAGATTAATCAGCAGCACAAATCTAGACAATTCCAGCGATTTACTTAGGCTCTGAAGAAAGCCTTTCACTTCGCTGTAACAGCCAAATAAAAGTATGTTTCACACTTGAGGCGTTTCAACGCGTCTCTCGTTCGGAAGAGCAATCACCTCAGACCTTTAGAAATCATTTGATAGTCTGAATTCTGCTAATTCCAGTAATGTATTTGGTTTTTCGGAAGGATTCTAAGTGAGCTGTAATAGGTTAGGGCGCACAATGCAGCGATGTCACCTAGCCACCACTGATTACCAAACACCCTAGCCGACTAGAAGTGCTCACTGTGTGTGAAACCCAAAATTCTTTCTGTCGTTGCAAAGCTCGAAGAAGTCTTTTTCAAAATCCAAAAATACCGTCAGAATTGGAAAGATTTTCTCTATCTAACGATTGAAAGTTCTTCATAAAAAACTCTTATCCAGTGAGAAATCTTCAAATGAGGAACAAAATTTTATTTTGACTGGTAAGGAGCCAGCACTGGGCTATTCGAAAAATTAAGCATGTCATTGAAATTTACTAATTTGAGCTATCGATAAGCTGCACTGCAAAACCAAAAATACATTCATGCCGAAGGCCTCAAGTGGCACCGCAATAATAGAACAATACCGATAACTCTAATGTGTATGACGCGCACAATATCTGAATTCCACACATTTTTACTTATTAATCCAATAACTACAAATTTACACGTCATACTCAGGCGTCTACATAGGTCGGTAATAGAGACGGGTCTTAGACCTTTAGTTACCTATTGTGTCGTCTTAGATCCAAAAATCCACGAGGGTGGTTGAGTTTATGTATACCGTTTCTACTTCGACGTGAAGGCTTATCGCCTTCTCTGCTTCAGAATGCCAACTCTATGTCTCTTTTAAAAAATTCAAGTATTGATCAAAAATCCTTTTTTTTAGTGAAGTCCTGGGAAATAGCATTACTAAGCCGTTGTGCTCCAAGGTCTGCATTACAATTACATGCAGATCGCTGATCTTAGTGTATCAAAACTTTGTTGTACGTATATACTAATAGACCGTTCAAGCATGAAAATGATTTTCTTGAGTGATCTGACTCTTATATAAAAAAGCTCTCGGCGTTGATCAATTCCTGAGGGATGCGCCATGCAACTGTCTCCAATTTTTAACTTTGTTTGAAGTGATTGAATGTATATCTGGCTTTTACAATGACCAGCGCTGGCCTTCCGTTGTACCGAGCCAGTCCTGCTTATCCTCTCAGGCAAGTCGGAGACCAGTCTGGTACCAGTCTACCGACCCCGGAGGTATAGATGGCTTGGTGGGTCATGAGCGCGATATCGAACCATTGACCTCGTGTGCGACGGTTTGGCACCAATTTACCATCTCCAAAGAGATGCTGGGCTCAGTTGACATGGTTTGGGGTCGAACTGGTGAAAAGACGTATTGCGTGGCATTTCCTACATGTCTATGCTTCCCACGTCCAAAAATTTTGTAGACTATTCGAAATTTTCTACCATGTAAATTATTCCCATCATAAAAAATGCATTTATATATTTATTAATGCTCATTGGTCAATAAAAATCTTATGGGCAGATAAGGTACACAAAAAACCGATATGAATCAATATTAACCCGACGGACAATCAGTAATGAGTGACACGTGTGCGCTAGTTCTACAGAGTAGCATAGTTACGAGGTGTGCCCATCGTTGTCCTACTAGTGATCGAGAAATCCAGCAACTTGTCCTGTCCGACTCTTTGAGCGATTCTGGAAAACAGCAATTTCTGGATAAAAACAATCATTATAAATATTGAAATTTCTCAACTGCTTTAAAAATCCATATCATTGTCCAGATTGTGAATTGTTGACTAGAATTTAAGGGGTTTCACAATCACTACGACTGAAATTGTTTGCTGATTGACTTTTGATCAAGCGATCCCAATCTCAGGTATGACCCGACGATATGTGTAAGACCAGATGATATCCGTTTGGTCAGGCATCGGTCCATATTCACGACCATGTAACCCGAAAGCTCATAGATTTCGGGATTTAGCAAAAGAAAATCTTACGCAGCGAGCAAATTTGGAGCCACACATGTCACACACAACGAAACAGGAGTTCTCGATTGATCTTTGTAAAGATGCACTATTTGAATGTCTAAGATTGCCAGAAATCTTCTCTCTTTCCAAAATGACTATTCCCTGTCCGATTGACGGCAAAGGATGTATGCGAGAAAGAAAGTGACCACTATCATTAGTTACTACTGGAATTCAATGGCTTCATTAAGGTGTTGATTGCCTGTTTCTGACGTGTTGGATCAAGTCTCTTTTATCCAGGCGCAGTACAGCACATTTATGCTCATGAAAGCGCTTGCGGATGTGTTTGTCAGCTGAGAATTTTGTCTGACATGCCAGATAACTGAAGCCTCAAATTACTAGAAAGACAGCAAAGCGGTTTTAGGTCATTTTCAAATAAAGAACATCTTCTACATCATAATATTCTGACAAGATACTCGATGGAGTACAATTAGGTCATACGGTGGAATCTAGCTAGTTACTCGTGCGTAAGTTGTCGCTAAAACCAATAAAATAATAGCCTCGTGTAAATAAAGCGGTGGTGCTGTCCGTGTAACTAATAAGCAGATGTGAATGAACGCGGACAGATGGCTGGGGAAATCAGGAGGCTGCTAATTTTTGTTCTGAGATGCTAAAGAGAAGTCAGAAAAGATGACTCAAATAAAACTTTGAGCGCTCTCT
Organism: Parelaphostrongylus tenuis; assembly: GCA_019055375.1. Taxonomy (NCBI): domain Eukaryota; kingdom Metazoa; phylum Nematoda; class Chromadorea; order Rhabditida; family Metastrongylidae; genus Parelaphostrongylus; species Parelaphostrongylus tenuis. The sequence continues at coordinate 103,532 of JAHQIW010000085.1, read as the reverse complement.
GCCAATTTCTTGCTATATTTGTATTGATATCTTTTCAGACATTCTATTGATCCATCTTCGCAGTCTTCTTTTTCATTGCGCGGATCCCAGTACTTCTACACTTTAATTCGTTTTTTTGCCTTCTTCTTGAACGCCGTAGAACATTGGTTGAGCGAGTCTCCTCGCAATCTCAAAGACAGTCCGACTGTGGCGTTCCATGAAATGTTGTTGTTGACTGCTGGAGATTGTTGGGAGATTGAGCTCGGCTCCACGCGTGCCGCGACGAGCATCACAACCACTCGGCCACTACGCCCCCATCTGTATCAAACTGAGGATAAAGATGAAGAATGAAACACTGTGAACTAGTCAACCTCGCAGAGTATTCGTCATACATTTAACTCCATTCTTAGTGCCACAGTGAATGATATTTGGCCAATGAATTGCGTTGAAAAGGGTTTGCTAATAAATAAAGTCGGTGTTTTTATCGCTACAGCAGGCTTGTTGCCAACCTTCCGGCTTAACGAAGATGGAGTCTTTGGTAAGGCCGAAGTGTGAGATAGTGCAACTACCAGATGTGTATGGTAAGCAACCCTAACCGGTGCACCTTCATTGTTCTCTAATCATACGCGACTGTCTCTTGAACGATTTCACCACACTGCTTCTATGCCAGTATTTGGAATTCGAACATACTTGAGATTTCATTTCTAACTTCGTTCATAGTACTAAAATACGATAAAAGTTTTCAAACAGTGTAATGAAGGAACGAACCTACGCTCGATAATTCCTCGTACCCACTGCTCCAACCATCGAAGACACGGAGCTTCCATAAATGCGGATCGAATTTTGCCATTCATTAAACAGAATAATGCAAAAATGATGCATGACGTCAGTAAGGTGACCATCTCCGTGAAATCACCTAAATTGTCTTAATTCAATTTTGAATTTTAGTTCAAATCCTCTAAGTTTTTCATTTGATTTTAATGTTGTTCAAATTCCACTTTTTTAAATCTCTATTTTTTGAATTTTTTCAAAATTTTGATTTTAAATTTTTAAACTACGTAGATTCCCAAATACAGATGTCTTCCTTCTTATCAATTTCTCCAGTAAAATGTTTCAAATTGAGAACCACAATATTCCGGTGCAGAAGACTAGGAACACTCCTAGGAACAGCTTTGGCACGACAACGTATCGTGAGCTACTCGCTGCTACTCGCCTTGAATATCGCTGGTCTTTATATTCTGTGCAGATATACTAAAGTGACTAAGCAAGCATAGTAAATCGTTTTCAGCTCTTCATCAAAGGATGTTGGCGACTTTCGTAGATCAGCGGCATGTTTTTTCCTTGTGGATTCTTCATCACGATGCGGACTCTATTAACGGCAATTATCCTTACTAATGAACACTTAGCTTGAAAACGATCTACTGAACAAGGAAGTTCTAGATGTCTTTTCTCCAAATTATTCTAGAAAGTGCTTTGGACTAAAGGTGCAGTACATAAAAGAGCTGTGAGAAGCAACAAAGACAGCTAGGAGTTTTGCTGATACCCACTTGGGATGCCTGATTATTTCAAATAATAACTAATTTTGGAGACTGTTTTCTCTATCACTCTTACAGACATCCTATTATTCTATATTCTCCTATCTCAATGAATTCTGAGGTCTTTCAGTATTATATTCCTTTGTGTACTGAAACCCTTCAAAAGAAGAGCAAAAAAAGCAAAAAGAGTTTGCTATTTTGCTGATGGCTTAGCGCACTAAGCTCATTTTTTGAGCTGCCAAACATGTTTGGCTAAACATAAAGTGCGTGTTTAACATAAACGAACTTATATCTAATTCGACAATCTTGCTAACTTCATAGCTCCAATCATAGATGAGAGCTCAAGCACGCTTTAGGAGGCACTCGTAATTCATCACTAGTTCTACTTACTACGTGTCTGCGCGCTGTAATGTGCCTCTTGGGAAACTTCTGCCACTCATCATCAGCTAGTCTTAGATCACAGTAATACTTCGCCTTTTTCCTTCATCTAATTGCGCTAATCCTACTTCTTACCTAAAGCGACAATCAATTGGAGCTCGGTTACTGTAGACAGTATAGCCAGTAGACCTTGTGGTAGTTCAACGATGATGAAGATGAACATAATGATCTGTAAAATGAAAATGACATTTCAAAAAAAAAACAGTAGATTCCACAAAGAAATAAGAAAAATAGAGGGCTATAAAAGTCATCCGTGCTTTTCGGGAGCAGAAGAAATTTGCTTTTCTTTCTGTGCGATGAAATTGAACGCAAGCTAAAGTTGAACAGTGGTATTTTTTGATGAAATCTGAAAAAATTATGGACGTCATTTTATCTAATTTTATGGACAACCGGTTCTTATAATGCGAGAAGACCTCATAGCGAAATTTCTTTTGAGAGCTATTTTTTGGTCAGAAAGTTCTCCTTTCAGACAGTAGGTTCACCTGCAACATCGAGATTTTCGTGACTGTTCGCTTCAGGTCAAGTCCCAAACTTTCGGAGCTGGTTAACCCTTGTTAAACCGAAAGTTTCCCGTGAGGCAACGTAAGCCATAGCAAGCTCAAAACTATTTCCGGCTTTCCTAGCTAAATTTGCGATGAAAATAGTTGGCTTCTTTGCAATTTGAATTATCATGTCTAAGTCTGTACCTCTTCTTGTCGCAAAAAACTGACGTTGTTGTGGTATTTCTTGGCGCACTGATGAGCTTGTAAATTTCAAATGAGCTGTGTTGCGCTCACTTTTCAAACTCAGTTGAACTCCACTCACTAGCACTCGTCAAGGAGTATGCTCTCCATATTAGAGCAGTTCGTATGGTTTCAAAATGCTATTAACTTCTATTTCAATTCACAACACTTCGTCCTATTGAACCACTGTTTTTTGAGCAGCCAGTTTTCACCTTTTGCATAAAATATGTGACTTCAGGAAAGTATGGGAGCGTGCAGTGTTTCCTCGAAGCTATATGGCATGAAACCAAAAAAAAGCTTCAGTTGGAGCGCAACGTCCGCAGAGCTATTCACTTAGCGATTAGCAACATCGTCGTGTGATCACTGATTTTTATACGCCCCTTATTCATTCAATGTCTTCTCAATGAAAAGATATGGCTATTAGGTCATCCCATAAGTTTTTGGCACTGGAAAAACCTCTTAGGCAAAAAATCAATGCCGTTCTGCGCAAAATTTTTTGAGCTTTCTTTCGGTACTAAATTTGTCCATATTATCCGCGTCAAGGCCGCTCAACAAAGCCTTTATCGCAATTTGCAGTTCTACGAGTACGAATGGGGCGCGATGTACAGACCGCTCAGCAACACCAACTTGAAGCCAGCTGCGCTCCATACGTCCAGATTTTGTTGATCGAGAGGCCGTAATTTTTTTCGTATATAATTTTTAAGCCTTTATACTACATTTACACATATTGTATAGTGTTTTGAACAACTAAAATTAGTTCTGGATAATAAATCTGATGCTTATTGCTCTAGTGACAAAACTTATGAGAACATTTTTGCCCTTGTCTTGTATAGAACGGAAGAAGCTAAGAAGGTTGAGTGGTGAAAGAAAGAACAGGAAGCTGCCGCAAATATTGCTCATAGCTTACTAAAATCATTTTCGTTGTTCGTTGATGTTGTTTGTCTCGTTTCATATTCGTAAATCGAGCACTCAGTTGTTGAATTTCCTTTAACTGATCAAGAATAAGAAACGTCATCACACATAGGATAGCCTGAAGAGTGAAAAGAACATGATTAATTATCCAATAAGGGCAAAAGAAAAATGAAGCAGAATGGGGAAGAAAGAAAAAAGGCGGAAGAAAAATAACTAAAGCGATAAGATCAAAACTCCACAAAAGTGCAAAATATCGTGGTTACCATATCTTTTGCCGCTATGAATTATGATTGGCAGATTAATCTAATGCTTGGTATACGGTAGTGAGGCGCAAATTTGCTTATCTCTTTGCAAAGCAAATTTGAGTCTGCTTCAAACTATTGCTTCGACACCGTCTCAATAAGTCACTGATTTTCCACAGATCAAAGAGAGCTTTTCATAAACTTGTCTGGCATTAAGATGTTAACCAGCGGGACATAAAGGGAACGGCATCGAACCAACGACCACTTTTCAGTGTAGAGCATCTCCACTCTGCACCAAATGAGCTCTGACAGTATTCAGGCTTTATAGGAGTAGTAACATACTGATGGAATGATCTTCGAGCAGAAGTTGAACAACCAGAAGTTTAATGTGTGCAAGTACGGAGACGATGAGAATTGCAACTGGTAAGCAGAAGCGTTACGTAGTGCCGGATAACGAACGGCGCAACTTTCGTTTTCATCCACCTAAAGTCAATCTAACGTTACAATAGAGTAGATTTTTGTTTTTTACATTTTTAATCGATACCATGAAGTAAAATAAAGAAAATATGACTAGGTCGAAAAACAAAAACAAAAAGAAAATCTAGCTCATATGCCACTTTTATTTTACAAATTCGTCGTTAAATCGGCCGAATTTGTTTTTTATCGCCCCAAGAAATAGAAGCAGCAATCACTCACCATAACGACCCTCGATGTGAAATGTAATGGGATACCGATAACGGCGACGCTCACGTAAATAACTCCTAGTGCTATTCGACATTTCTGAAAAAGACAATAGCATCCTCGTAGAGCTGGGATTTTTCACTTAAACATTTTCACCATAGCAAATTGTTGTCTTGTGAGATGAATAATTTTCGGTTTTAAAGCCTTGGGACGAGCACTCAAAAGGCCATGACATTATTATGGTTATACTTTTTAGAAGGAATTGTAAGCTCAGAGTGAGGTTAGTTCTTTCATGGTGAGGATCTGAAGAACGCTGTAGCAGAAATATTTTAAGGTTCCACGAAAAATCAAAATCAACCAGTGCTCGATGACATTCATAGGGATGACCAAAATCACCAGACGGCAGCTATGATCGCAGGAAATTATGAAGTCCATTTATTTTGAATGAGCGGGACGCGTGACAGAGAGCCCGAATGAAAAAAGTGCTAAAAGTCTACAATTTCGTGAAGTCAGATCACATATACAGGCAAGTCATACGCAAGTATGATGCAGTAGAGACAGGAAGTTCACCTTCTGAATATTTACTAGTTGGCTCTGAGCACTTTCCACCCATGCTTATCCCATACGAGAGAGATCGTCTGTGCCCTAACTATATTGCGACTGACTATCGGAGCTAGTTTCCTCATAAAGAGTTTTTTAGGTGCTCAGAAACTCCATCAATAAAATTTACCATTGCACGCTCTTAATGACTTTCTTTTTTCTCTGCACTATTAGTCTTACTCTCACCCTATGCTAAGCGCTTTCGACTGGTGATAAAAAAACTCTTCAAAGTGCGATCCTTCTGCTTCCAATAGACTTTAACTGATTAGTCTTGCTAGCATTCATGATATTTAGAAGATTACCTGATAAGTAAACCATGGTTGTGATGAATTCATGTTCGCCAACCTTGTCAATGAGCAGTAACGAATAATTGAAAGAGCAACAACGTGAAATACCTAGAACAAAAATTGAATTAATAAAGTTAGAGCATTTGAATATTAAAAATGTCAATCAACACGTTTTGGACGACGTGTCTCCCGTTCGACCAGGGAACAATGCGCGCGCGTGTGTGTGTGTGTGTGTGTGTGTGTGTGTGTGTGTGTGTGTGTGTGTGTGTGTGTGCGTGTGTGTGTGTGTGTGTGTGTGTGTGTGTGTGTGTGTGTGTGTGTATGTTTGTGTGTATATATGTGTGTTTGTGTGTATGTATGTGTATGTGTGTGTGTGTGTACGCCTACGTGTGCATTGTTCGTATGTGCACGTATGCGTGTATGCGCGTGCATGTGTGTGTATGCATGTCTGCACATGTGTATAATGTGTATGTGAATGTGCGTGTGCGTTTGTGCCTGTGCGCATATGTGTGTATTGTGTGTGCGCGCATGTATGTATGTGTGTACATGTGTGTGAGTACGTGTATGTTTGTGTGTATATGTGCCTGCTTGAATACATATCTTCTATGGGACCAGAGAAAAGCGGGGCCTACTAAGCCTTTCAAGACGGCTATTCGACTGCGTAGTTTCCGAAAAAAGAGAGGAAATAAAGAAAGTCTTAAACTGGTCAGTTTAAGGGAGTTGCTAGTTCATACAAACCGCTGTTCAATGGTACACGAACGCTATAGTGTCCATGCCGTCCGAAATATATCAATAAAGGAAGGAAAACAATAATATGTCATTTTATCCGATTAACTTACCTGCAATCTTTTCAATTCGAATAAAAACTGTACTAAAAGAACTTTTCGCGAAAAATTTCTGTGTAAATAACAAAGGAGATTCTTCAATCAATAACCGATCAATACTCACTCCTGCCATGTGTACGAGTACCGACAGTGTAACAGATATGTGCATTGTTTTCACCATATAATACGAGAAGAAAAACGGTACACATAATTCATCTGATGCCCATTTGAATAGGGTCGAGTAGAGGAAATTCGCACATAGAGCGAGTTGTGAGCTGAAAAATTGATATATCACCTGATAAGCTATCAGCGAAAAATTCGTATATATTATTCCGAAAGAAATTGACCATATAGCACATTTCCCACCAATAACAAAAATATTAGGTAGTTCCATGAGTTTTGGCACTAAGGATGAACACTACATTGATTAACCAAAAGTAATTATAATCTCATGACTTTGGCATCGTTCAACTGCGCATTTTCCTGCAAATATTTTTGGTACACAATCTGCCTGTACTTGCTGTAAGATGAAGCTGTCGTGGAACATATTCTCTTGCTACTCATACACGATTGGCGCATAGAGGAAAATATTGGTGAAGCGGCGTGCAAGATTGATCGAGCTTTCTCTGTACGGCCCATGTGCTACTGATCATCCAGACTGTTCTATCGAGTTTTATTCGCGTAACACTGATTTCCTAGCCGTTCTTTCTGCAACAGTATCATCGCTTCAAACTCTAATAATCTTAGACACCGCTTCATTAGCATTTTCTCTACGCGCCATTCGGTATGAGTAGCAAGAAAATTTGCTCCTAAGGCAGCTCTATCTTCAAGCAAATAGAAGCATATTGTACATTAAAATATCTCGAAGAAAATGCCAAATTGAACAACGTATTGAAATCACGCAATTTCACTCTCTTCGGGGCAATAAAGTTGAAATAAATTTGATGTTTCATGTTTTAGCGCCAAAACTCGTCGAACGCCCTAATATCAGCACAAACTGTGACATAGACAGAGCCGGTGGCGATTATAGCCGCTTTTACGGTCTTCTGAGCAGGTCAATCGTGTCCATTTTTAAGTATTGCTGTTAAGTTACAACGGCTCAGATCGAAATAAGAGTGTAGATCAAGAGTATGGCAATCAAAAACTTAGGGCTCATAGAATTCTTTATACTATGACACTGTTGAGCCTAAGGACCTCTTATATCTATTCAAAGCCATGGAATAACCGGCCTGATTGAAAAACTCAAGGGATCGTTGCTTTAATGAGTTACAAGGAGTTGCATAGGTTGAGTGAATACACGCGAATTTGTTACTTGGGCATGAATTACCCAGTGTTATAGAGTGATGGGCAAAACTTTGGCGCCAGGCGAGACAAGAACCCACACCTCACTCTTTCCGGGAATGTGTGCTCTATCCGTTAAAATACTGACGCCCATTTTGCACATCGCTCTTTCTACGCTACAGCGCACTTATCTGTCAGCCGCCAATAGTGGGCGTCAGTAGTGTAACGGATAGAGCACACATTCCCGGAAGAAAAGAGGTGCGGATTCTAGTCCCGCCTGGCGCCAAAGTTTTGCATATCACTCTGTAACACTGGGTATATCTGTAACATCATACTACCGAAGAAAGCGGTCAAATAAAAACAATCTCATATTTCAGTTACCATATTGCAGCGACGAGTCGCTGGACGTCCAACAGCGACGCACAACCCCTCTTTCCATCACCCTTGATGAATACCATACTTTCAAAGACAAAAGTAATATCTTTATAAATTTTAAGACTGCTGAAAAGTAGCAATGATAGAAAGAAAGTAGAAAAATACTTGACTAGCCTAAAAAATATAAATCGAAAAGGAAAGAGAAAAGGAAAATGCGCATTGAAGTTCCGCAATACGACTTCGTTATAGTATTCCAAACTGAGAAAAGAAAACTTACAAAATTCACTTTTGTAAATATTTCTTGATGACGTTATAAGATTGTGAAACTTTATCACATGTTTTTAAGCCGTTTCTACTTCAAAATATATTGCATTACTTCAATTACCGTAAATAATCGTAAAAAAATATCGTGAAGTTGATAAATTAATGAATAATTGATGATGCTAGTTTGAAGCTAGTTTTTTAAAGAATGAATAAAAACTCGTTCATTCAAAGTATGTTCGGCTTTCATCATTTTATTTTGTGCGATTAACAACACTATTAATAGCTAACAACAGTGATTGTGTTATTCTCAGTTCTAATTGAAACTTTTTGCATGGTAGAAAACAGGTACCAATTCTATCGTAATCCAATCTATAGCAATAAGCAAAAGCGAAATAAATAAGGCTTTTAGTGTTGATTAGATCCTTAAAAAACCCGAATGCCTTCAATCCCATTTACAGCATTGTGGAGGTGATTGAATGCATATTTGTCCTATTTAATGACTTGCGTAGGTCTTGGGCAGCCAATTTACCACATCAGCGTTTTCATACTCACGGAAATATCTGGCACTGATTTGGGATAAGTATCAAACTAACTGCCATATGTGTATTCCATGGTATCCCTCATCACTGTGCTAAATGACATTTACTGAATCATAATATCAAGAGCATGCTATGATTCAGTCTGGAACGAGAACGGTGAAACTCTAACACGATATGAATAATTAGCAGGATGCGGACTACACACAAAAGAATCAGATTTTCTGATTTTCTGATTGATCGCCGACACTACCGTAATAGTACAGTGTCGTCCAAGATAACAAACAAGTCAAATTATGGACGCTGATGATGTTCAAATGCAAGAGGGCATTTTCAATCAAGTCACAAGTGCACTCAAGAGATTAGCTCAGATCGACAGCAATAAGGTCGACGACTATGAGTGCTGTTCAAGGGCAACTGTAGTTATCTCTTCACTTGAGGTCAGAGCACACAAGATAAGCAATTCGCTTAGAATTACGCCTAAGTTTTGCGGCTTGTGTTGTGCATTGAAAAACTCGTTCGAAAATAAAAAAAAGATATTTTGTGATGTGATGGAGGCTATGTATCTCTGGAACCTTGAAATTCCACTGTCAAAGCGCTTACAAGGCCTAACTACAGACAGTAGCAATTCTTTGTTAGTTGAAGAACCCCATATTGGACAGGTCTGGCATCAATTTGCAAGAATGGAAAGACCAGAGGCCGAAATAGCCAGGAGTGAAGCCGAGCTAGCGACTATGTGAACATTAATGCACGACATCTCTAACCCAAGAGCTTTCCGTATACCAGGAACCATTTTCTTGGAAAAATACGCCGAACTTAGTGACTTCTCAAAAGAAATCAATATTATAAAATATGGCTGGATGAAGTCAGCTCACAGGCCAATAGAGAACTGCATTCACGTCCACATATTCGTTCAAGTCATATAATCATCCAACACTTGGTGAATACTTCGTTAATTTTATCGAGTAACGCGAAGACAATTCTATCAACCATAAAAATGTTGAGATATGAGCAAAACTCGGAAACGCAGGTGAGTCTTAAGCTCCAAATGCTCTTTCCAGAGACTCATGTATTGTGAATAGAGAGCAGAGAAACCAAAAAAAATCATCAAAAAAAAACATGGCTGAAAGTGCTATTGATGGTGCAGCAGATATCACTGAACTCTCGGAAAGGGTAACCGCTGGCTCCCAGCCACCTCAACTTTCATTTTGCTCATATCTTAGCATTCCTTTGCTTGTATTTTTCATCGTTTATTATTGAGAAGAACAGATGGCGAGCAAAAGTCCGAATAAATCTATTAATTAGTAATGTAGAAACTGCCACAAGCGAAAAGTATAATTTTTTTCTAGTCTATGACGTCACTTTTCCTTCCTTTTCTTTATTCATTTCATCTTGTTCTTCCGTGTCATCGTCATAGTACGATAAAACGCGGAGACCTCAATTTCCGGCATAGGCAATTTTAATCTTACTCTTTCTTGGATTTCCATCACCTACTATTCAACTGAAATTGTATTTGAAAAAACAAGCATGGATTCCATCAGGATTGAAGAAACGTGTTTCTTGTTTTCATTAGCATCCCTCGGTGGTGGAAACCCATAAGATGAAAATTTGCCTAATTGAAAAATGAAGCCGTTCCGCAACACATTTATACCCTTCGATAAGCGATTCGTAGTCTTCGATAGAGTCTTCCCTAATCTGCCTGCCATGCATGGATAAGACTTCATTCAAATTATCCCCATCGAATACAAATTGTCTTCTTGTTGGTCGCTCGTGGATGGATTGGATTACTCGCTTCGACTGACAATAGAACGTACTAATCAGCAGTCGTCGGTCGGTTTGTACCATATATATATATATATATATACATGTAATGATAATAGTAGTAACAGTAATAGTGGCAAAAACAACAAATAATAGCAGTTATACATTAATAAATAATAATAACGGAAAAAAGAAGATTCAACGGTAGTAATTACAATACGGGTAAAAGTATTTATATCAGGTCGTTACATAAATTTTGGCAACAGAGCATAAATACCAAATTTATTAGACAGAAGTGATAAATTGCAGTTCTAAATATTGTTCAATTACACATTGTCTTGCGAACATTTTGGTATACAACCTCCCTGCCTGTTTCAAGATGGAGCTCTCCTGGGACAAATTCGCTTGTTACTCATGCACGAATGGCGCGTAGCGGAGAATGTTAGTGAAGCGGCGCGCTGAATTGATAGAGCTTGGAGCGATGATACTGGAAGTTCAGTCGCGCTCGCACTGTCCACAGGAAGCTCCATTATTCTTGCGCCTTCCTTTACTAGCACTTTCCCTTACGAGTCATTCGTGTATGAGTAGTAGGTGATTCTGTTCCACGACAGCCCCATCTTAAGGCAAGTTTAGATAAATTGTTTAGCAAAATGTTCGCAAAAAAATGCGCAACTGCACTACAAATTTTAATTACTTCTAATGAATAATTTTGGTATTTATTGTTTTAGTGCTAAAACTCATGGGACGAACTGATAGAATCAGCAATGATAATAGCCTAATTTTCTCTTTTAAGCCAAACAGGTGGTGTTATATAATTTCTTTTTTCATTCAAGCAAGGAGCAGAATCCGCGAAACTGGCTGGGGAAATAGCCACTTCTAATGGATACGAATAACCCTCGGCTTAGGCTTAGAGAAAACAGTGCGCCTCCGAACGAAAATTCGAACGGAAGGAAAATTCCGTTCATCATCCCTTTCTTTTGAAATGAGATAAGTACGGCTATAAAACGTTGTTTGAAAAGAGCAGGTTTTGAGCAATCGGTAGCTATCATTGAAATACCACCGAATACTCCGAGGCGCCACTTAGTTCACAAGCGCTACCTAGCTGACAAGCGTCTCAATAGACGAAATACCCCGCTAGGTACACATAGAGCACAGAAGCATGATGGAGTAGATCTTGAGATCGAAGTCACCATCCTTACACAGGAACAAAAGACATCAGGCGAAAAATTCTAAAAGCACTTTGGATTAACACCACCAATCCAACTATAAATCGCAGGGAGGAATGCCTCGTTATCACTCGTGATATAGTCAGTGTATAAGATTGGATGCATTACGAGCCTATGTCATCTCCATCCTGTAATCTCCACTTGAATCATTCAGTGGAACACATATAAAAAGCGGTGACTATGTTGAGAGTTGACCTTGTGCTTGATGCGATTGAAATCTAGGTCTGATGATTTTTTCCAAAGGAGTAATGGAAGTGTTTGACTGATTGGATTGCAGGCAATTTGCCCTTTTCAGGCTCTTGAGAAGGCGAATTGCCGAAACGTCAGCGTTGAATGAATAAAGAAATTTTATAACACGTCGTGCTTGACTTAAGGAAGAAAATCAGGATATACTGAAGCATGCCGAGGTTCATAGAGAGTCGGTCTCGGGAATGATAATAGCAATAAGAATAGTAACATAATAGCAAAAGAAGTGCAGTAAAATTTTTTTTAATTGTCGGTTTTTGAACAACCGTGATCACATTTTACTGCGGAAATCCCAGCGCTTTCAACATTCAATTCGTGTTCTCGCATTCATCTTCTACAAAAATCTACAAATGCTTCACGATTTGAAAAAAATCCTTCTTTATGAATGTCTTGTAATGCTGGTTGAGACCATTCTCCTTGCAATCGCGGAGGTAGCCAGACTAACATATTCCTAGTTGAATGATTGCAAGAGAGAGCTAGAGGAGGAGATCGAACTAGCACCTTGTTCATCACTGTGTTTCTCAATGCTCTGCATCACTAATCACTGCGTTACCTGCCCCTCCTAATATCAGTGATATTGGTTGTAATAGTAAGTGACAATAATTAATTGCAAGTAACAAGGCACGGCAGAGTGATTCTGTCCATTAAGTGGTTGGACCAAGATACTCAGGCATTGCCTTTATCTTACGAAATCTCTCATAGCTTCGGGTGCGGAAAAGTGGTACCAGACGCGTCTGTGAGCGGTTCACCTCCTTTAATTCAGGCTGAAAAGCTTTAGTAGGATTTTCAGAAAGCCACACAGAATCGACTCGACCATCATACAATGACATTCATAATGAAGACAAAAAGTCTCAAGGAGCTATGCTCTCACAGATGATGTTTGAACACCCCTTCCTTCTCTGTATTGGATATGAAAAAGCGATTCAAGCTCAAGAAGTGTTGAGATCGGCGCAGTGTAATGCATGAAAAATCGGATCACGCGGCACTAATTTATAGCAAAATAGCAATGGCAACATCAACAAGACGAAAACAATAATAATAGACGGTTCCGAATGCTGCATGAGGGTGGCATCGCCACATTTTACAATACGCGCAGGAATTTAGTTCGACTTCGTGCTGTGCTAATAAAGCTCCTCTTTCTTTGGAATTCAATATTATTAGGTCTTCTTAAGAGTTTTGACACTAAAGCAATAAACTCCAAACTTATTAATCAAAAGCAATGAAATTGCATGATTTGGTTCGACACTTTGTTATATAGCTTGTCTATGTTTGGTTTAACTTGCAGCCTAGAAATTAAGTTAGTGGTGAGGTTATAGGTTTTTCTTCAATCCACAAAATTGGGAATTGTCTGCGATAACGTCCCAGGGACACCAAAGTTATTGAGCAGAAGTCATTGAACTTGCTTAACAGCACTATTCAAAGTATGCACCATCAGCCTAAACCCATTTCTCCCTCTCTCCTCAATAAATAAATTCCAACTCATAAATCTCGTCACCTTTGCATTCAAAGGAATCAGTCAACCTTTAACGTCAATGATTGTCTGTCTCGGAACTTCTTCTTGCTCAGGAAATGCCCCAGAGACTGAAAGAGGTGATAATCAGACGGCAACAGGTCAGGACTGTACGGCGGATGATCCAGCCGCTCTCTGCCCAATTCAGTGAAATTACTCTTTGTCAAAATGGTGACATGCTGCCTTGAATTGTCTTGAAGCAGGAGATTGCGGTGACGTCGACGTGGCAGGATCTTCCACTTGTTGCCTGCTGCCTCTAAAATTTTGCCGATTATCGCATAATCACGATCGAAATCGTCGGCCAACCTCGATAGTTAAAGTCTGATCCTCTTCAGTTGCTTCGATAATGGCCCGTCGCTTATCACCGCGTGGACGCCCGGAGCGCAGCTGGTCTTTCAAGTTGGTGTTAACGGTGCGAAATTCAGTAAAAAAGCGAAACGCTGTTCGCTAAGACAGAAATTCTTGAGCCTGTGCAAGGTTGATGTTCTCGAAGGCGGTCTATGCATCGTGCCCCAATTCGTACTCGTAAAGCAGCGAATTGAGATAAAGGCTTTGTTGGGTAAAGAATTTTCATAAAATTCTGCACATAGAGGTGTTGATTTGTTGCCTGAGAGATTGCAGAAATGTATTTAGGTTGATGGCGCATTCTTTGAAAATTGTTGTTAAGCAGTCTCAATCAATTCTAGTTAATAAATCTGGTGTCTGGTATTCTAGCGCTGAAACTCAGCAGAACACGTAATGAATTTCTCCAGATTCAAGTCCATACTTTAACGGTTCAAAAATGGCGTTGGCCCTTGATTAAAATCATAGAATGCCGTAGCATGGCTATCTCAGAATTTTAAGAACAGTTGACTGCACCATCAACTAGGGACAAACATGAACAGGATCACAATCCTTAACCATCAGCCAAAACCAGACTTGATTTCGAGGGTTTCAGCGGTGATGTAGATGTCAGGAAACGATTTCAATAGAGGAAGTACTCGGGTCTCCACAGCGTGTGATGTTGAGTGATTTCAAAAAATAATTTCCAAAGAAAATGGAGATAGAGGTGTTATCAAGCTGCTGATTATTACTTAGAATTAGAAGAAAACACTATGTTGTACTAATTCGCCTTTGATTTACATTGTAGACCGTTCACAAGTCCCTCCGTCCCCTGTTGTGCCCTTATTCAACATTGACTTCACGTCGGAGTTTTTGATTCTGAAAATTGTTGTTTGCTCGATAATCTCCACTAACTGCTAAATGCTGTCGCTAATTTGATGTTTTCCGGTTGAAGCTGACTACATAAACTATTACAAGCATGACTTCATCAAACAAACACATTGATGGCGAAGCGACTGAGGTAGAGTTAGCGGCAGAAGTGGAGACGAAGACGTAAGTCGAACGACATTGTTTCTGAGGAGTTCGGCGTCCGCAAACATTCTACACCGTTTTTTCCCCTCTTTACCTTGGACGAAAAAGACTTTGATGTCATGATTCAAAGCATCGACTTCAAAAAAACTGAGTTACCCTGCTAAATTATGTAATGATAAAGAGTGCAGGGAAACAACGCATAAAAATTCAACTGTTATGGACTAATTAAAAAAATAAAAAACAGATTAAAGAATCGATCTTTCTCGTTTTTCCCCCAGACAAAAAGTCAGAACTCTCTCGATTTGCTGCTAAAGTCTTTAAAACTATTTCACTCGACTCTTAGGTTACTGCCTGTCTCATCATCAAAAAGTTGAACTTCAAAAAATAAAAGAAAGAAGCCAGTAAAATGTAAGGCAGACTGAAAGAAAGGGGAAGAGCGGAGTAGAAAGTAATATATAACATTAGAAAGCAAGATTTGGTGGCTCCTCCAAACTTCCCTCATGATCACAAGGAAATGCCTTAGGTCTTCCCAAGATCTCAAGGAGCGTCTCCATTGACATTTTACGACATTCATAAAGAAGGCGTAATTCTCAAGCAGATGCCGAAACAACGCGCGAATGTTTGAAGACATTCATAGATGATGAATGCGAGTGAACAAATGAGTATAAAAGTAGTGGAATCGGCGCAGTACAAGGGATGACGAGTCATTTGAAGAATTTCAAAAAGTTGTATTTTCAAAACGAGTAACCGCACTTAATTAGAGTATACCTCAACGCTGAAATACAACTGTCCACTTTTATAAAATTACAAAATTTTGCAGATTTCTCTATGCTTTCCACAGTCGGTGTAGTTTTTCAGTGGAACGAACGAAACCTTGGTTTTAAACGGTCGATATTCATTTAGAAGTTGTAGGAAAGTCTACGATTGTTCATTGGAGCTACTCGTAAGCACACAGATTAAATGTTTTTGACTCCATTCTGGACCATCGATTAAGGAAGCCTACATCATTACGGTATGGAAAGCTAATACAGTATGGGCCAGGAAATTAGAAACACTTGGTGCATCACTAGATCCATGCAGGTCATTTCAAAAATCCAGATTCATACAACCACTTCTACGACGCTACGAATGGAGTTGAGCAGATGGCGCTCTATAAAAGGTAGGCCAGCAGCAGACGCCGCACCCTTTTCATCCCGAACCACTAAAAAGTACTCTTGAAAGAATCAAAACATTTGTTACGATGAATCCACTTAGTGTAAGAGTTCTCCGACTATGCGCTAAACGTAATAAATTCTCTGCCGTCTCCTAGCCCTACTCTACCCTTCACTCCCTCAAATTTTCTGTGGAAGGAGGGAAACCGAAATAGTAGAATAGAAAATTTTTAGACACTCACCAAGACATGCTGATTAGGAAGGCGTTAGTAGGATTAATCATTGATGCTAAAACGGCAATCGACACAAGATGTCCAATTGATCCGGAAATGCAGAGAATCAACACTAATGGCGGATGCATCACACGACTGTATTCGTCGGAAAGGTGCTCTAACCAATTCATGTGTCCTGAAAAAGACGGAAAAAAAGGCGAGAATTCAGTGTGTAAATTTCTTCCGAAGAACAAATATTCATTATAACAGAGTGGCTATTATAAACAAGAATAGACGAGAACATCATGTGGATCACCTTACATTGGAGCAATAGTATAGTGAAATAATAAGCCTGCGATTCAGTCCTCGGAGTCAAAATGTCACCAGCTTGTGGAACTAATTTCTATAAATAACAGGTCTTCGAGTCTTTTCTCCTCACTACACACCATTAACCTATCTTAGAATGCAAGACTTTGCACTAGTTTGTCACGTGGGAGTTTGCTGATGCTGTCACAGAGGGGGTTTAGGATGAAAGATAGATGGTTTATAGTACAAGAATAACGCTGCGGAAATTTAGTTGAGCCGAGGTGACCTCTTGAGGCAAAGGGAGGCAATCAAGATTGGCCAGAGCGAGGGGCGTGACTACTAGGCTAAGGATTGTGGAAGAGAAAATGTTCACATGCAAAGGAACCTGAGTAGTCCTTTCAATCACTTTTTCAACCTCAGCGCTTCTCTAAGAGTGCAGGTGCAACGACACAAAATGTGTCAAGAAGATTTTAGAAAGCGCATATAGCTCAGCTGGTGGCTGCTTGTACGCGAATAAAAAAGTGGGGCAGTAGCTTTCCAACAAGTTCCCACGAACACTTGGAAAGAAGTGGGAAAGACAAACAACAAAATTTATGGAGAGCGATTTTTACACATAAAACGCTTGATTACTCTGTCGTGAACAAAATTTCTTTTATTCAATCGCTTTTAGCTGTGGTATGATGTTATAGATATACCCAATGATGTAGAGTGATGCGTAAGACTTTTGCGCCAGCAGAACTCAAGCCCACATCTCATGCATACGTGTTAGAGCGTGGCGCTCCGGATAGGGTTATATGCGGGTTCGAGTCTCGCCTGACGCAAAAATTCTGCATATCACTCTACATCATTGAACATACTTCCTCTTTTGTGTTGCACAACATAATTCCGTCAGCTTTTGAAGCATAAGTCATTCCTATACAAAGTCTTTTCTACATACAGACGTTTATAAAAAAGAAGAGGAGTGAGATTTACTGAAACAGACATGACCTCAGATATAATATATATGTGACAGTTGTACGACTGGTAATTCAGAGCATGGCTTGAAGTTAATCACTATTGATTATTTAAGGTGATGCTATTTTCTCTGAAATTTCAAGGAATCTCCTGAATGTCGAAGTGGTGTTGAGTCGGTTATTACCATGGAATTACTACTTTAGAAATAATTATCCGTGCTTTCTTTATAACTAAGGGAGCCAGATACGACTGCAAATGCAGTACACTACTATATAGTCGCTCGCCAACCCTGTCTGAGATCATCGACGTCTGTCATCTTTCCGAGGTCGAGAAATTGGTAATAGTTTTATCTGGAAAACAGAACGTTTCGGTTCACGAAGATCGATGACTGATGCGGCGAAATCTTGTGAAGCACCATAGTATAACTATTTCTGAATTTTAATTAGAACTAACCCGATTAACATTCAGTCGCATGCATGGAGAAGACTAGGTCTTCTACTGACAATCGATTCACACAAAAACTGTAAAGACGTCTTTGAATCACAGATGGGAGACAATTTTCGGAATTAATCGGGTGCTCGGTTGCATGACAACACGTGAAACCAAATCTTATAAGTAATAAATTTGGTAATAGGTAGTATCTTTCGTTTCGGGTGCTTTTCATGATACCACAGCTCAAATTTCAATATGCCATATAATCATTTTTGAGCGATATTAAATATACCAGCCAAGAGCAATAGAGTGTACAAAAAGTGTGTGTTCGGTGATAATTTCACCGGACATAGAGTGTAAAAGGTCGTCGTCGCTAACTGCTTAGTGTGGGGACACCCACAAGGAACTGGCAAAAGACAAAAGGGTAACTGCCCGAGTAACGAGACCGCAAGGTCGAAACACTTTTACCGGGCTCTATACGTCAGCCCATCTTAACAGACCACATGACATGCGTGGCTCAAAAATGACTATCTGGCATATTGAAATAAATAGTATGGCATTTGAATAGAAATGTAACTGCACCAAAAAATACGGGGACGAATGATCCGGTATCATAATTTGCTGCGTGGATTCCAGTAATTTTGCACTCCATCAGTTTTCTCGTATTCATCCTTCACAAAGGTTTTTATACATTCATGTGTTGTCCCGAATGATTGGGAATTATTTATCTCATAAATGACATAGAATGCTGGTCAACACGATCTCTTTACAGTTCTGAAGTTGGGAGAGTTATGAGAAAATAAGACCAGTATAATTGATTATTACTCTTAAAGTTGCGAGGATAACTATGTCGAAAAGAGCCGCACCAGAAAACGATTACGCTCCATGATATGCTTTTTAAGTGAGCGCAGCCATTCAAGCCGATAAGCCGTTCTACATCTTCACTCAGAGGTACAGCAGGGTGTAAACACAAACGTCATCACATTTAAGTCTTGATGCAATTCTTATCGTTGAAATCAGGTGGAAGCCTACTGTGTAGCTTTGATGCATGAGAGCAGCAATTGCCGACTTCACAAGCGCTAGCATAATGGTGATTGACAAGATAAGTGGTTTCTACTAGTGGTTGAGTGGGTGGTGTATCAACAATACGCGTCCATATGGTGCTTTTCATTCAAGTTGTTGAGTAATCCGGGCGGGAATGCCGTTTTCGAGAGCAACAATCACGTTGTTTTGCTCATATAAAGACATTTAGACGTGATGATGTCCACGAAATCGGTTTAAATTAAGATTTCGCCGGCATTGTGGCGACAGAAGATTTGTTTGCTAAAAGTAAGAAAAATTTTTTTGAAGAAGTCCGGTGCCATAATTTACTGCGTGGATCCCAGTAATTTCGCACTTGATCCATTTCCTCGTATTCATCCTTCACAAAGGTTTTCAAACAAATCATGTGTTGCTTCGATTGCTTAGAGATTGTTTTTTAAATGAATGTCGTAGAATGCTGGTCGACACGATTCCTTTACAGCCTCGAAGTTGGAGCAATGAGGAATTAGGATCACGTGAAATTGAATATTTCTTTTGAAGCTGGAACTCTTTCACGATATTCTCATTATATGGAAAAAATAATTCGAAATAACGAACAGCATTTCACATTTTCTCCTCCCTAAATAGAAACGGATAAAATAAGCTGTAAATAGTCAGGAAGATTTTCGTCATTCTTCAACTAATTAAATACATTCATTTAAATATATTTGAAAGCGTATTCAATCGAAAAACTGCTCTGTTTGGATGAATTACTTCAAATGCAATAAATTAAGAACATAAAAAGTGGAGGGTCTGAAAGTCGGAATAAGAGACTAAAATTTCATAGACATCAACTTGGTGATTCATCAGATCAAATTGAAAAATGATAAGTATGAGGCGATCAAATAAAAAAATGATAAGTATGAGGCATATGCACTGACATTGGGGAAAGTAATCTCTTAAAATGTACATAATATATATCTTAGAGCACTTTAGTGTATGTGAAATATTTGAATCTAAAAGTAAGATTGTCCTAAAATATGCACTGAAGGATTTTATTCTTTTCTTGAATAACTTCAGAAGTTTCCGTTTTTTTTCCAATAAAATTTTCTGATGCAGTTTTTACTTCCAAAAAAATGCTTTTGATAAATGAATTAAGTGGGGCGTCGTGCCCGAATGGTTGTGATGCTCATCAAAGCGCGTGTGCAGCAGAGCTCCATCCCCCCCCCCCCTTCCCTCCTCTCCCCAACTTTCTTCGGCAGTCAACAAAAACGCCTCATGAAACGTCACAGCAAGGCTATCCTCGAGATTGCAAGGAGGCTCGCTCGACCAGTATTCTACAACGTTCAAGAAGAAGACCAGCAACGAATGAGTGCTAGAAGTACTGGGATTCGCACAGTGAAAAAAAGAACACTGTGATGGCGGATCAAATGAAGTGTAAAAAACTAGAAGAAGTGGAATTAATTCCAAGCAGAGAAGCGAAAATGACCCATAAGATTGTGTGCTTCAAAACAAAAAAAAAAACAAAATAAAGGAAGAAGCCATGGGTTAAAGAAAAGGGTGGAAAGGAATATTATTTCTGTAAATCCTTTATATCCTTCATATTCTGCGCTTTTAAGGCTTTCTTTCTGATCAAACATATAGGTCTACCGCACTGTAGAAACTAGAAAAACCGCGCGACCGTTGCGGGTATGACAGTGGTGCACCCATTGAGGAACCAACCGGGGCAGCCGCCTTTACGTTCGCCGCCTTAGCATATTGCATGTCAATATTTAATTTACCATGGGATGAGAATATGCTATACGGAGATTAATTACGTAATTACTCAGAGATTTATTAGTTTGCAAACCACTTAAGTAATCTCGTCCGTCTCACTGAGAACATTTTCATAAACTGAAGTTCGCTGCAAAAAGAAAAAGGAAAAAAATAGGAGAGTGAAAAGTGAAAAATGGCGAAGATCTTGCTGGAACAGCGAATTAACACTTTAATTTTCAGAAATGCTATCGAAAATAGAGCGCTAAAGCGCCAGGTATAGATCAGTCACATAGCGGGGAGTCATATATTCAAGTCAATTCGCATCATTGTAAAGGTGATTGGCTGCATACTTGGCGTCGTAAAATGAGTTTTTGGCTCAATGGCAAATTAGACGTTATTTTTAAATATCCCTAGCAAGTATAGCTTCTCAAGTAAGGGGATTCGGTGAGTTCAGAGAGCAAGATTGAACCAGCGAATACTTGAGTCGTATGTAATGTTCAACCAGTGTGCTACACACGTTCCGCAAAAATGTTGCCTTTACTTAGAATTACTACACAATAGAATAAATAAATGTGGTGTGAAATACGTTTAAGAAACACGAAAACATTCGGTTGAATCCATTTTAACTCGGACGCGGTTAGATTGTCGTGCCGATTTTGATTACATTTTCTCTGATGTAATTTGGAGAAAAATTTTCACTGATGTTGTTCGGAACACAAAACTTTTCCAAAGTTAATTGGAATACGAAATTTATCTCGCTCAAAAAACAGCGAACTGGATGAAAGAAGGACGAAAGCCGAAAATTATGAGACGTGAGAATAAAGTCAAATTATATTTGCCGCACACCTGGTAACGAATCCGCTAAGGTGCACCTGTAGTCGAACAGAATTGTGCACAGGTGGGCATATGTGCATATTCATGTGTAAGAAGGCGTGGTACCCTCGTGAGTGTTGTCGTATATCGTAAAAATGGCTAGAACAACGCAGCAAGCTTTACGCGCTCGTAGCAAAATTACACTTGGGACGTTTCTGGTCAAGGTCAACGATTTTTCGTAGAGTCTAATGAGCTGCACTTGGATTGCATTATGCGTGATTGGATAACGAGTCTCCTGAGATCAACACCATCGACCATGAAGCGCCCCCCATCCCACGTTCGGCTGCAGCGTAAACAAATAGAGATGGATGTCTCTGCATCACCATTAAAGAAATACGTCTACTTGATATTAAAAAATCGGAATATTATCGGTGGGAATTTTGAAATTTTGACGAAGATTTGGCAACGAAAACATTCAATACTCTTCGGTCAATGTAAAGATAAGGATATAGATAAAACCGGCGATGAGAACTTCCTTCCAGATACGCTAATATGCATGTTCGTTAGGCAACGTAATGGTGAATGACTTTCCCTAAGGCCCATATAGTGACTTACAGAGGCCTACGGATGTTCAACGTAGTGCTGATACCTAACTATAAAATCTGGTGGACATTTGCCTAGTTCGAAGGGACGGAGAGTGTGCTTTGCTCGCGGGGCCGGATCAAGCCAATTACCACGCTGCATCACATGGCACTTCTTACTACTATGTATGCACTCCTCATTCATAGCAGATCATTGAAAATCTCACTAATTACCAAGAAATTGTAAGCGGCGTCCGTTAAACTCGCATTCGCCTTTTTGCATGCCGAAATGTTCATCCAGCTCGTCACTTCTTCAAGTGACACAGAAGCGTCATATTTTCGTGAACGAACCGTTAATCATTGCTTTTAATTTGAATTTTCAAATGAAAGCGTCAGCTTTTCTCAAACTTTAATGATGATTTTGACAGACGATGTGCGTAGAGTGTTAAAAAATTCCATAGTTTTAGCTAAGATGAAATGGTACATAGGTGCCTTATTTATCTGCTTTTTTGGAGCAAAAATAAAAGGTTGATCAAGTAAAATTGAGTCGTAAGCAAATCCCACCTTGGGCGGGTCGAACTCACGTCTCACTCATATCGGGGACGTTCTACCACTACACCACAGAGAACACCAGTTTGCCACCACTCTTCTTCCGGTATATCTTATCGTAGCCATAAACAGCTGACGTTTCACAGATTTGGTTGAATGAGCGATTCGCATCAAACTCAGTTAAGTCGAAGCCATTATGTACTTATATATTCTTTAAGATTTCTTTGTTTTTACTATTTCTAACAGTGCTATAGTGTTCTGTTTATAAACCGAAGAGAATTAAGTGCTAAGCAACAAACTCAATGTTAGGCGGGACTTAGCACAATTTTCTGAATGTATAATTGGTTATCACAACACTGCTAAAAACACTAAAAACAAACAAATTTTCAAAAAGCCTATCTATCAAGAAAATGTCAAAACCATACTCCACTTTAAATAATTGGCAGCTTAATCATGCAAGAAATAAATCAATTTACTTTTTTAAATTTGTCTAATCCTCTGATTTTTGCCTTAACACATCTACAGTAAGCAGTGCCTTTACTTGGACAGGATAAACAATCATCCAAGGCTATCGAAGCTATCGAGAAGATGATGTTGGGAATGGCAAGTGCCACTCAAGTAGGACAGGAAATTCGAAATTCATACTCATGACAACGACAGCCAGAGAGCCTAGAGATCAAGAATGACACCTGCATGCCATGGCGAAAATGAGGTTGGCTGTCACGCGATACTTCTCAAAGAAAACTCAGACCTAAGACTCCTTTGCAGCTGGGTCCCGCCGGATTTGAAAGCGCAGAGCACGAAGACCATCGAAGAGGTGATTAAGTTTTCTCTCAAAAATCCAGAAAAAGAAATATGACGTTTAACGAGTCTCCAGAGTGAACAGAACCCGTTGGGCCATTCT
Organism: Parelaphostrongylus tenuis; assembly: GCA_019055375.1. Taxonomy (NCBI): domain Eukaryota; kingdom Metazoa; phylum Nematoda; class Chromadorea; order Rhabditida; family Metastrongylidae; genus Parelaphostrongylus; species Parelaphostrongylus tenuis. The sequence goes on along the minus strand of JAHQIW010000085.1, from coordinate 80,083 downwards.
CGCATGCGCAGGGGTGAATGAAGACTTTACTGGCGCTCGCTTGACTTAATGGACAAGCAACATAAGGCGTGTTACTGGCGATTTAGTCATCTTTAACACCTCTCAAGATAATCAGCGAATTACTCAACACCACTGGTTGCTCGATTAGGATTAATGACAGACAATTCCCAAGACCGACTTTCTATTGAACTCGGCATGCTTCAATATAATTCCTAATTTTCCTCTTTGAGCCAAACACGAGGTGTCACATTAATCTTCATTCAGCAGCTGACGTTTCGGCAGTTCGCCCTCTTCACAACCTGGAAAGGTCAAAATGTCTGCAATCCAATCAGTCAAACACCTCCATTACTGCCTTAGAATAAATCACCAGACCTAGATTTCAGTCGCATTGAGCATGAAATCAACTCTCAACATACTCACCGCTTTTTATATATGTTCCACTGAATGATCCAAGTGGAGATCACCGGAACGACATCACATAGGCTCGTATTGCACCCTACCCATCAAAATAACAATCTTGAACACTGACTCATATCACGAGTGATAACGAGGCATACCTCCAGCTAAGGACGCATAGAGAACAGAAACACGACGGAGTTGATTTTGAGATTGAAATCACCATCCTTGCGCAGGAACAAAAAACATCAGCGCGGAAAATTCTGGAAACACTTTGGATTAACATCACCAATCCGACTACAAACCGCAAGGAGGAATGCCTCGTTATCACTCCTGATTTGACAGTATATAAGACTGATGTTTGATGGGTAGAGTGCATTACAAGCCTATGTGATGTCCTTGCGGTGAACTCCACTTGAATCATTCAATGGAGCACACATAAAAAACGGCGAGTATGTTGAGAGTTGACTTTGTGCTTGATGCGATTGAAATTTAGGTCTGGTGATTTTTTCTAAGGGAGTAGTGGAGGTGTTTGTCTAACTGGATTGCAGACAATTTGACCTCGCCAGGCTCTGAAGAAGGCGAACTGGCAAACGACAGCTGTTAAATAAAGATTAATGTAACACCTCGTGTTTGGCTTAAAGAAGAAAATCAGGAATTATTGACTGAATTAGTGCTAATTGTCGTCATGTTATTTCAACTGGCCAAATGCTACAACATTCAAGTTCGTTTTTATTCGACTGTTTTTGATACCTCGCTTAAAATTCAATATAATCTGGTGGTATATTTGAAGTCCTTCAGAGGCACGATATAGCATTTTTAATCCTAGACGTACGCTTCGGTTTTCTAGAAAGTCCACCAACAGCACGGTGCTTTTCGAATTAATCGAGCCTCTACAACTGACGGTATCGGGGTCAAACATATTACAATGAACGCCGAGTGAAAAGACCACTTGACATTGCGGTGATTTACAGTCTAATGCTCGATGGCTGATAAAACACATATAGCAGTACGTTTTTATTCAACCGTTTTTCAAACGTCCCTCAAAATTCAACGTAACACACTATCAAATATGTTTTCAGATAATCAAATTGTATTTGATCATAGTGAATACTAGCACAGTTGTCAAAATAACATACAAATCAGCTTGACTTTTTGGAATCATATCATAGAAAGGCAGAAATCAGAAAGGCTTGTGGCAAACTTAATCTATTGGATATGCCTTGTGTACAGGGTTACATATTATGATAGTGATTTATCACAGACTAAGTTTATATTTGGGCACATGGAAGGAAGCTCAATGAATGTGCACCAATTCTTTGTAGCCTTAGAGGTACGAGGGATTCGGCGCGCGCAAAGTGGGTAGATCGTGTATTGCAGTTTGTATCTAACAATTAAAAAATCAAACGCGTTGAGGCACAACAGTTTGAAAATAACTATGGATATGAATAAATATTGCTTAAGCAGTTTATGAAAAAATTGGTGGCTAAGAAATGAGGTTGTCCCTTATAGGCTTTTTGGATTGCGCCGTCCCATAATTTCCTTCTGCACTAAAGTTTTACTCAGTTCTCTTCTATTTTTATTGCCATTTGCCATGTAAATGAAATGGGTAAAGCAAAATGATGTTTCGAAAGCTACTTCATGCATCGATTGACCACTACACCGCTACAGTTTGTGCTCTCGGTTTCGAGATTGGTAGAAGTGCTGTTTCGGAAAGTGCTCGACAATAAGCCGACAATCAATGCCGACTTTCTATGTGTACTACTGGAATAGACTACGAAACCACCCGTGAATGCCCAGCTTCCATATTCAGAGTTTAGTAAGCTATGCTTCAGGTATAAAAAGCTTAAAACAGCAACGAAAACTGGCTCCCTTCTCCTGACCATGTAAGAGACCTCGATATGGCAGCGATGGAAAGACGAGCACTGAGAGGGCTGTCAAGATCTTGGATCCAAACGAGGCTACCGAATCCACGACGGACTGAGGTCATCACATGTACCTATTATACACGTACACTTGCATACAAATCTTCTACAGAGGATCTATTGATGCAAGCATTAAAACAAGATACGACGTCATCGGCCTGGCTAAGACGAGAAGGCGCAGCTTATTTCACGCTGTCTACGGCATTGGAGAATAATGTGATTGTAGATGTACCCGCCACAGTGACGCTGTCATCAACGAGCCCAACTATGAACATCAATTCATTCAAGGATGTCACAGTTCCATAGTCAGTCAGGTCGGCCGACTGCGCCTAAAACAATGTGAATCAATGTCAGATCTGGCCATCTCCATTGCTTACGCACCGACATCTAGCTGTGAAGTAGACGAAGTCGAAGCATTGTACATGGACACCTTGAAAGTTCTTAAAAGAGGACTATACATTCTTCAAAGTTATCGGTGGAAATTTTCACGCAAAAGTTGGCCTAGAGGAATGTTTGAAGGACGTCACATTGGAACTTATGAACTAGAATGGGACGAAAAAGGTGGGAGGCTGAGTTTATCATGATGGCACCAACCGCCCATGGTAAGAGGCAATTCCTCCCACTCGCAACGATAGATGTGGAAGTCTTCCAGTGAAGAGCGCCATAATAAAATGAATGACATCTTACGAAATCAAAGGTTTTACTTAGCCAATGTCACTAATGCTTCAAAAATCTACACGGTACCAGACTATTGCCTCTATAGAAAAATGTTCCAGCCTTCGTGAAATGATGACAATGCCGATAAATTCGAACAGATTCATTCAGATCACCGACGTGCACTTGGAAAGATACTGTCACTAACAGTATCGACAAAGAATGTGATCGCCTTATCTAACATCTTCAGGCTAGCCCTATGGGAAACCGAGAGTTCAAAGTCTAATAGAGGTCCAAGGAAAGACTTGTTGACATAGAACGCAAAAGTGGCCTCGTATCAGCACGGGCAGCAGAAATCTTATGTCCAAACTGCAAAAGCTGTAGAGATTTAATGAAAGTAAGTTTAAAAAGGGAAATAGGTGTTTTTTTTCTATCAGTTGGTTAAAGCTGCAAAAGCCGGAAAAAGACTCGCAAAGTCCAACTGAGCTCCGCAAATTACAAGACCAGGATAATTGCACTCTAACGCCCTGATGTATCAATTCCACTTTCCAGAAGGGCGGTGAAGAAATTCATTCACAGTTACTCCCCGCATGTCTTCAATAGCCACGTCTTCTTACCGTCATGTAAAAAAAAAGAAAATTTTTAGTTTCATCGATTTTACCTCCCACATCCGACCAGGGTCTGACCGGAACACTTGAGAACCTGTCAATAGTCTTCATCAAAACACCAACTCGACTCATCACTCGTTACCTGTCAGAATGCAAGGTCCTAGTCAATGGAAAACTAGCAAGACCGCGTTATGGTTTGAGAAGAAGGAGCTTCACGAAATCGGCAACTATTGCCCAATCTGTTTGCTGTTCGTCGTTTATAAACTTTTCACTCTAATCACCGTAGAAGGGATTGACAAAACACTGGACAAAGGACAGCTATGCGAGCAAGCAGGGTTTTGAAACGGATTTAGTGCAGTGAAACACAGTCCACGCGATCCAAAGACTCATTTAAGTTTTACGAGAGTACAAGAAATCGCTCTGTCCTTTTTTCATTGATGTGAAGCAAGATTTTGGCTTAGCAAAAACAGAAGCAGCCATAGAGGTTATAGACAGCCAGGGCGCCCCTACTCGGTACATACTTCTGTGAGGCATACAAAGATTTTGCAATTAAAATATCGCCGTTCTATAGCGATAATGTTAGCCCTTCTCATATGTTTTGGCTCGAGAGTGATAAACACCAAACTCATTAACCAGAAGCAAATAAAATTGCACAATTTTAGTTCAATTGCGCATTTTCTTGTGAAAATTCTGGTATACAACCTGCCTATACGTGCTTCAAGATGGAGCTGTTTTGAGAATAAATTTGCTTGTTGCTCATGCACGAATGGCGCGTAGGGAAAAATGCCACTGAAGCGACGCGAAAGAATAATGGAGCTCGCGGTGATCATACGGTTGCAGAAAAGACGGCTAGAAATTAGTTTGTAAATCTCAAAGTTGAATAGAACAGTTTGGAGGATCAATTAACTCGGGCCGTTCATAGGAGCTCTATTCTTCTTGTGCGCCGCATCACTAGCGTTTTTCCATGCACTGCATTCGTGCAGGAGTATCAAGGGAATTTGTTCCCAAGACAGTCCTATATTGAACGAAGTATGAGCAATTGTAAGCCTGCTGTTACGTATGTAGTAAAAAACCTGGTCGCTACATTAGCGTGCTGAAGATCACGGCGTTATTGAACGCGCGGTCGTAAGGTCGATGCTGGGAGTATCCCGTATCTCGCAAATTAGAGAAAGAATCTGAAGTTCCGACCTACGTCAACGATCGAAAATCAGAGAAGCCGTCCTACACGCCAGGATACAAAAAATAAGGTGGGCTGGACACGTGATGCGCTTCAACGACAACCGAAGGACGAGGGTCGTTGCCGACTGAATGTCTCGCACATCAAGCGCTCTACAATAAGACCACCGACCCAATGGTCCGCTTTCTTCACGAAAGGCATAGAAGAAAAACATGATGCCTATTGACTCCCCAGAGTGAGGAGGACCCACTGAGCTACTCTTGCACGCGATAGCGAAAAATGGAAGTGTTGCTGGCACCCGCTCGAGTCACTCGACGATCAACGGGACGACAGGTGATACAAATGATGAGCTTGTATATTAAATGTTCGCAAAAATATGCGCAGTAGAATGATACCAAAATCGTATAATTTTGATTATTTCTTGTTAATAAATTCGGTGTATATTGCACTCGTGCTAAAATTTATGAGAAGAAGTGATTTTGTCGATGTTAAAAGAAAGGTTTGAGAAGGCGATGCCATCTCGCTTAAAGTATTCATTGTCACTTTCCAAAAGGGTGATGCGAACATTAGAGTGGGAGAATATGGGAGTGAAGGTCGCCAATTGCATCATTTCGCTCTGCTGATGACATCGTTCTAATGAGGAAAAACAATCTCCTTTTACACCAACATCAGAAAAGGCTTTTTCGAAGACCGACGACGTGGGGTTGTAGCTTGAGCCTCAACTTTCGAATGGTTACTAACACTCCCATGAAAGTTCCTGTCCAGCGTATAAGATCGGTTTTTCATTTATCCCCTCATAACCGAATAGAACCATTACGTTGAGACTCTGACGAAGGTGAGGCTGCCGAAAGGTTAGCCATCAAATTTCGAGAAAGGAGACCTATCAACCTCGTACAACTTTAAACTAAGAAAAAGTATAGTTTGTAAGAAATTTCGCATTTCTCCACTCATCTCAAGGTTTTGAGAGACATTTGAGTCGAACATTTGAGATAATTTTACAGAATTCGTCAAGCCTTATAATGATAATTTAAGGGGTGCGAAAACAATTTTTTGTGAACTATTATGTCGATTGTTTCAAACATTCACGCTTCATACCATCTTGGCTATGGGAAGTTATAAGCTCGTTATTACTGTTATGAGTAATGAGAGTTAGAACAAATATTGATATACCGAGAAACATATTTATACTTTGCCAAATATATTACGAAGGAGCGTTGCGCAGTGGTGGTAATGAACCTTGATAGTGAAGCTGGTGAACAGATTTCTCTGCAATCAACTCATTTTCTGCAGTCTACACGAAGACGTCCTAGCACAACTAAGAATTCCATGGGAGAATCACTAGATCGGTTACCAATGAAATTCATAAAGAAGTCAAAAATCATGGAGCAAAGACAAAATCAACACTCAGAGGTTTAAAGAAAATCGTGGATGTCGTTTGCGAGGGAACGAATCGAATACAAGTGCCTGAATACACGCGACAAATCTGAATGCAGGTCATGTAAAGAATCAGAAATAGATGAACAAGGTCATAATCATCATTTTTTGGACGTCATATAGCCTTTTATAATGCCAGCATGAATCATTCAAAAAATTCATATTATTTTCTATGAGCTCCCATGACGATAATTGTTATTTCATACTGGGAAAGATATTCAGACAATTAGCCAGGAGAACAGTGAAGGTTCCAGGAAAAACAAAAATGGAAAAAAAATTGCCTCATCAATCTTAGTGCTGTTTGGAGCTAAAAAAAGGTTAGCGATAGATTGAATAATGAGTAAAATCAAAACAAGAAAGGATTTACAGTGAAGGGGATATATTAAAACTCATTAAGCAATGGAAAACCTGAAGATTATTTGACGATGAAAAGTTTTCTGACTATGTTAAAAGACTCTATTTCAAACCTTTAATTTTCTATTTCTATTGCAAGCCCTTGATCTTCTGATTTGGTATTCAACTTTAGAGCGAGATTTTGATGATTTAATACAAAGTGGCGTTGCCCGGAACGATTAGAAGTGGTTCGATTTTATTGCACATACATCAGCTAGAACTTTCGCTCGCATCTAAGCGTTATGGTAGTTATATTTCACATTATATCTTGTCGTTGAAGATAAATTAGGCAGCAAGTAGAAATTATGGCAAGCAACAAGAAGCAAGAAATTGATGACGACGAGCCATTGACATGCAAATAGCTCAAAATGCACCCATAATTCCTACACGTATCGAAATTTTCACTTTTAAGTAAAATCCAAATACAAAGAGGCAGCGAAATTAGTGTGTACTTGTTGAAATGTACATTTGCTATTCTCCTATGTCTATATCGGAATCACTAAGTATAAAACAAAAACCAATTATTTGTATGAGTATCAGTTGTGAATTACCTTTGTCCACACTTTGGTTCTTCACCATTTATCACTCATAATCTCATTATGAGGACCATTAGGAATGTGGCATAGTGGTGAAAAGCACTCAATTTTATACACGAGCTCCTTGACTATAGCAGCAATTCCAAAATAACGAAGACTTACACTTCTTAAAGATGGATAAATTGGGATCGGATTGCTACATATATAGCAATAAACGCTGCTTGAGAAATTGATGGGTCCACATGTCACTGCATAAGCCAGATGAGACTTTTCGTGTTCATCGACTTATTAAACATCATGTGGCTGAATTTATACTCTAAGAAAGCCCCTTATTTAGAAGTAAATGGCCATTTTAGGACAATGTGATCATATATTAAATCAAATTACTACCCCGCTGCTACTTTTAGTATGGGGTTTGTGATACTGATGAGGTGGGTAAAACCGTCGAAAATCATAAAGATGCATGCTATACTTTTTTATAGACTCATTAAAAAAAATCTATGGAAATAAATCAGAGCAGTATCATAGAGTAGAACATCTACTTCTCGATTCATTTTCAACTCTTTGGGAACAAAACCTTCCCCTCTTTTTTCACATTTCTAATGGTTATGGGATGGTATGAATTTTGGATTTGGACCGCACTTGATTTCTGAAAAGGTCTTCTCAGTACGCTTTAGTGACAGCAATGGGATTGAGTTTCACACTCGGCGCACAAGATCAAGTCTCTCCCATCGCGCTGCGCCCACCGATCTCAAAGCTGCGTCGAAAGGGCGCGATTTTTGTTTTCTTTTCAAAAGAATTCTCTCTATTTTGCAAAGATTTTTGGATTTTTTTGCACCCAAATTGTGGAAGGACAACTTTATTCTATCGTTTTACAAGACTAGGCCATCATTTTCAATTAGTGTTGCCAAATTATCCTAGTTTGGAGCCCTAACTAGGCGCCACCTTGTGAGTGCAACACATAGTCTTCATTTCGCTCTTCCACCATTGTTTGAAGATCTCCCAAGAACTAGGTTCTTCGGAGTTACCAAAATTTATGCTGTCAAACAACCATCAAAAGGAAATAGCACCAGATGCATGAACATTAATGTAGGACGAGTTAATATGTGTCTTAGGGATAGCTGGTGCAGTGAGTAGTGATGTTGAGCATCAAAAACACGGTCCCAGTTGACCGCATAAAAGGCGCGTCAGTTCTTTCATTCCTTCATAGCAAAGAGATTTAGACCAATATTCTTCAAGGGAATATCTTACAAACTGGCCTTTTCTTCAACTAAAGCTTGCGCGATGTTGTTATTCCTTCCTTTGACTTTGATGTATGACGTTTCGGTGTCTTCGCGTTTCTCGCAGCTTCGGACATTTTCATTTTACATTAGTCATATCAAAGTCTAGAAAAGGTTGCACTCTTGAATTTTTTCCGGGAAAAGTTCATTTTCTGCCATACAAGTGGCGACACTTACACCCAACTACACCGGGGCTACACAGCAAATCGGCTGGACGACTATAGAGCTGCATTTATGACAAATGAGAAATCCCCAAGTAGTTACACAACTCACACGCAGAAAGTTGGAAGACCTACGTGGAAAATGGATCTCGGAAAATTCAATGTGAGGGATACAGCAACCTGGGCTGTAGATGTGAGAGACCAGTGTTATAGTAAAAGAATTAAAAAACTATTTAATATGGTGCCATAGTTGAAATTTTAAATTGGTTGATTTCTGCTATTTTTTAATAGCAATAAACGCAATTTTTGCTACAGCTTATCCATGTAAGCCAGCTTTTTGGTAAGTTTTGCCTTTCTCAGAGCCCCGAAAGGCTAAGTTGACCGCAATATAATCAGACGAAAACTTCCTTAACCTCAGCGAAATATGGCAGCACTTAGATTGCAGTGGCATTGAAAAGCAAAATGCCTTATCCATGCATTTGGCGCTTTCCACTAGTCTTCAATTAGCATTCCACATGTCGGCTAACCGCACAGTCCATATAAATGACTTGAATGAATGAAAAGACCACATCCACACGATTACAAGACTCAATGAAGTTTCACGCGAGTACGAACAACCACTCTGTCTCACTTTCATCGATCTGAAGAAAGCCTTTGATTCAGTGGAAACAAAAGCGGTTATAGAGGCTCTGGATAACCAGGGCGTCCCTACTCGGTACATAATGATCCTTCGTGAGCTTTATGTAGATTTACGACCAAAATATCTCCATTCTACAAAATTTCACCATTGACGTAAGACGAGGGGTTCGACAAGGCGATACAATTTCGCCAAAACTATTCACTGCCATCCTACAAAACGTCATGCGAACATTAGAATGGGACGATATGGGAGTGAAAATTGACGGTCGACAATTAAACCATCTTCGCTTTGCTGACGATATCGTTCTCATAACACCAAACATCAGCCAAGCGGAACGAATGTTGACCGATTTCGATAAAGCCTTTGGAAAGATTGGTCTTCAACTGAATCTAACGAAAACAATGTTCATGAGGAACGGATGGGTTTCGAATGCCCCACTCACGCTCAACGGAACGACAATCTCCGAATGCTCCAATTACGTTTATCTAGGTCGTGAAATCAATATGATGAACGACCTAGCTCCAGAGTTGAGCAGGAGAAAACGAGCGGCTTGGGGAACGTTTAAGAGCATCGAAGATGTAGTGAAGAAGACAAAGAACATCCGACTCCATGCCCACCTTTTCGACTCGACAATTATCCCTGCCCTGACGTATGCAGCAGAAACCTGGTCGCTACGTAAGCAGGATGAAAGATCACTTGGTGTTATCGAAAGCGCAGTCGAAAGGTCGATGCTAGGAGTATCCCGTTTTTCGCAAAGAATCCGAAGTTCTGACCTACGTCAACGATCGAAAATCAGAGACGCCGTCCTACACGCCAAGATATCGAAAATAAGGTGGGCCGGACACGTGATGCGCTTCAACGACAACCGATGGACGAGAGCCGTTACCGACTGAATTCCTCGGGACGTCAAGCGCTCTAAAGGAAGACCACCGACCCATTGGTCCGATTTCTTCACGAAAGCGATAGAAGAAAGATATGATGCTTAGCGAATCCCTAGAGCGAGGAGGACCCACTGGGCTACTCTTTCACGCGATAGGGAAAAATGGAAGAGTTGCTGGTACCCGCTCGAGTCACTTGACGATAAACGAGACGACAGGTGATATAGGTGATATCTTTCATGTCAGAATATTGGCTGAGATATTAGCAGAAGTCACTTTTCTTGATTAAATACTCTCTCTTGTAAACAATCATACATACTTGAACGCTTCGTTTCTACTGGTAGTGCGGGCTCCAAAATAATTTTCATTCTTTTCTCTCTCGCACAGTTTCATCGATGATAATGGTGCATTTTGAACACAGTGACGTACGTGAAACCCATTCTGCAAATGTAAACTCGTTACCTTCTGCGTATGCACACGGTTGGCTTAGTGACCGTCTAAGAGGACGCTCTCATTCTCATAGAGTTTCCTCCATTGTTCTTTTCGTTCATATGTCATCTGTTCCTCTTTTTAAGTGATCAGCCTATCTGTGCTTCGCCATCGTGTGAATCTCGAAGATTGAATAGTTTCCGGCGATATGAATTGCGTAGGCCGGCTAGACATTGCGAGAGCCGATCAGACTACAGAAGAGACCGTTCAATTACCCTGTGCAGTGTTTTGATTTTTCAACGTAATTGAAGTATCATCAGTTGTTCTTCTGCATAACAGAGCGGCGCTGCGAGGAGCACTGAATCGAAAATGTGAGCAAAGAGTATGGTTTGTTATTACGTTAGTGATTTTTGAAGCTTTCACTGTGGCCCATGTTGTCTTCTCGACCTGTCTAATTCCTCGTTCATGCCGCTCTCTGTGCTCTCTAAACGTCCAGGGCACATGTATGTCATGGTCCATATAATCAGAGAATAGTCTATCGTCACCACACCAAGCAGTTGCCGACATTTGCGGATCAGAAGAATTTACCACCTTGCCTTATTTAATACCAATTTGTTAATGTTAATGCCAATTTATTGTTTACTCCTTACTGAGTTTTCTGGGTGAAACGTCTGACTCGTTGGCTAAAGTCCCTCGCTCCCTGGTTTCCGCAGTCGGTCATTTAGGATCATTTAGCAGTCATGATGAGGCCATTATCCATTGAAGGGAATATACACTTGTTTTTTGAAATCTGCTCAAATATATCAACGATGATTACACTGATTCGTGCACAGCTTCTAGTTAATCACTTGTGAAGCATGTGAGGACAAATATATTAAGACTACGAGCAAGCGCTAGAAGTATTCCCAATGAATTTAAAGGAATCCAAAAATGGATCGCAGAAAGAAATGTTCCTTTATTATCCGCGATTTCACGCAATATTTCAGACCGATATTCTAACGTGAGCGAAGCGCATTACCGATCCATGTGAACTCCGTAGGAGCAGTTTTCACGTGGAACGCTCAGTGAACGACGTACGAGATGTGGTGAGTGAATGGCAAAGTTATTTTGCTCTCTATGCAATAAATTCTAGATGTCGTGGCTTTTATTTTGAAGTTATGAAGGTGTTTGGTTCGATAGAACGCAATTAGCCTGACTTTTTCAAGTAATGAAAAGGCGAAATTCGTCAAAACGCTACCAATTGTGGATAAGTAGCAAGAATAACCTCGTGTGTGTTTATCAGAAAAAAAAATGCTGAGAAAAATTAGAGAGAAAATGGGGAGCCATCAAGGATTAGCATCAAGTATGACTTGGAAGTTAACTGCACATTTTATAGTATTCTTGTTAAAAGTATTCAGTTACAAGTAGAATCGAATACTTATTTAACAGGTGCTATTCAAGCATGACAAAAAGCTCAAGAATCGCAGATCGAGAGTGGAGTTATTGGAAAACAAATGAGTGCCTATTTACTCACCTCCAGTACTATCGTGCAAAAAGTGTTTACTTACACTTTATTGATACCGACAGAGCTTTTAATTCAAAAGATATACGTATGTAAATATGTGCTCACATACCGTTTCTTCTGCACCTTGTTAATCCATCCTCGTAGTGTTTTTTTATATATTATATGTAAAGCTAATAGAGGACCAAGCGATAAAGAGCTCTGTGATCCAATACGCAAGAGCGCGCTATGCATTCGACATTGTTAATCGTGGATGAATGCATGTACAATGATTGGCATTGCATAGCGATGTATGAAGTTGATGTTTTATTTTTTCGACAAGCCTGCTGCCAGTTTTCTGACGTTCAACGGAAAGTGAGGAAGGTTGGTTAACTATGAGCTCAGGATCGAACCGAGGATGGTCTCCATAATGCATGCCACCTTGCACCCCTACTTGCTACCCTATTCCATACATAATGGAATCAAGGTCCCTCAGATTCAACTCTAATTGTGCTAACGTCACTTTGGCATAAATTTTATTGATTGAAATAGATTCCATTAGTGTCCATATAAATTTTCTGATAACTTTACAGTGGTTGCAAATGTTTGCGATTCTAAGCTTTTTCAAGTAAGGGCTATCGGCAGAAAGCCAAACTCGCTTTCAATGAGTGTGTCGTTGAAAAAGATTTCCTTTTCCGCTGCGATTTGAAATTGGCAGCCGAAAATTCGAAAAATTGAGTGCGTGCACTGGTAGTGAAGTAGTTCAATGTTCCACTTATGACTTATTTTACAGTGTTCAATATGTGGAGAGTCACTCAGCAGAATGTTCTATTCAATTGATTAGCACCGTATCGTTGAAGTTTTATGGTTCTCGGTTCATTATCTCGTTTTTCTACTAATGCTTACTTTATGTCAATTATTTCGTGTGCAGTATGGTGATCAGAGAAGTCTTGCAATACACACTATGCCGATCACTGCTTGACACCGCGCTCCGCTCTTACCAAGCCTTCCATCCATCCGAAATCAGAAAGTTGGTGTCTGCCTCGTTCGGATGTTTGAAACGCTTGTTTGATATATCGGCACTGCTCGACAGACAGGCTCGAAATGTACTCGATCAACGTTGCGATGTTACGAAGGAGTCGAGCGCACTATTCATCCTGGAAGAAATGACGAATATAGGACTTATTATCCATAATTTTGTTTACAATTGATGAGATCGTTTAATTCAATGCACAAGTTAATATAGAAAGATTATTATAGCCGTTCTTTGCTGCGTTTTTTATTTTTCAAAGTATCTTGAAGTAATCGTAATTTCTAGTATCTTTACTGCATTCTTCGCAATGTTATGATCTTTCAAATATTCCTAAGAGAATTGAGTGGTGAGCAGAAACACGGCCTCAGGCGGGAATCGAACCCGCGTTTCACCTATCCGGGGATGAGTGCTCTACCACTACATCACAAATTTCGAATAATAGTTATCACAATGGCCGTCAGCTCAACTGGGTTATAAAGCGAAATGCATACCCGACCAAACCTGTTAAAGGTTGGTGGCTGATAGCTAATATAGAGATGTTGAAGAGTGAGTGATGTTGACGAATGAGTGTGCGCTTCGGTGGTGTATTGGCAGAACACGCGTCCCCGGACAGGATGGAAGCGGGTTCGACTTTCTCCTGAGGCTGCTCACCACTCATTTCTTTTTGGAATATCTTGAAGTAGACGCTCCCGAGAGAACTGACTATGAAAAGATCGACAGACGACGAGTTCTGCCCGGCTGATGAGTCTGTAAGGACGAAACACGTGTCTCGGGCTGTACAAGAGCCTTTACCAGACCACATGACATGTTGGCTCAAATAATAATGAAAGGATCTATTGAAATTTGAGCGTGGTCTCAATAAAGCACTCGAAAGAAAGGTATATTATGATAAAATACCAGCCAGCTAGCAATCGAGTGCGAAAACACTCTGTGTTAGGTGAATGTTTCACCTGACAAAGAGTGTAAAGCGTAGGTCATCGATAACTATATATAAGGAGTGTGACGCTCCCGAGAGAACTGACTATGAAAAGATCGACAGGCGACGGGTTCTGCCCGGCTGATGAGTCTGTAAGGACGAAACACGTGTCTCGGGCTGTACAAGAGCCTTTACCAGACCACATGACTTGTTGGCTCAAATAATAATGAAAGTATCTTGAAGTAGTTTTATCAGTACAGAAGCATTACTTACATATCAACGGTTGTTACATTGGGTGCCTACAATTTTCGCTACATGCTACAGTATTATGAAAAAGCTGTGATTTGTTGGACAAAAAATTATCTTCAAGCTTACGAAATTAAAGTTTTATCTCTGTCTACAATTTTTTCATAAGATGGGATACATGCACATGCGTGACTGTATTTAGTAAGAATGAGGACGAAGATTTTTGAAGGTGATGAATACCTACAGGATGCGCCATGCGTTCTATTCCGGTCGTAACATCGTGAAAGTGATAAATTGAATACTTGGTCTTTACCATCAATTGCAATGTCTCATCGATGCATCAAGTCATTGTATTCACCCACGGAAATCTGCTATTTATTTGCCGTCCCGGAGGAATGAAGGACTTTGTTTGTTCAATATACGAATTCATAGAAAAAGAACCACAATTCAAATGTACACATTCATAGTTGCAGACATGAATTAGAAAGAATGCAGCGCAGTGGTTAAAGGTGTCTTGCAGTAAGAACTTGATCGCTGGTTCAAATCTGTGCTGTGGGCTATGCTAGCCCATCATCGTTTATAGGTTGGAATTTTGCACTTGAAAGAGAAAAATGCATGCTAGATTGTTAGGTCACCACAAGATATTATAGAGATAGGACATACTTTCAATAGCTTCGCAATTTGATCGAACGGATGCTCTCGAGAACAATTCAGTGCCAAGCGCTTTATCCCATACCCTTCTAATAATGTTACGACATAGCTGTTCCCTGATGAAAATGCGTCAGCAACGTCTTGTTGATGATTTTCATTGATGAAAGATTTGGTGAGGAACTATCAGAAGTGATACATTCTGAGTACCGCTGTAGTTAGCTTTCACCTATAGCTTGTTCAAATCTTCAGAAAAGAAAATAGTTCCACTCTTGGTAATGTAAGAAAGAAACTTTTAATTTCGAAGAGAGTCTGATGATTTGATAGCTTTTCTATCCCCATTATGAGTCAAGACATGCCTGTTGAAAGGCGTAGATAAGTTTGTATCAAACTGTGTTCAGAAGCTGACTTTGCTGCAGAGTTTCCTATACCAGGGGCAAAACCCCATGATTAGAGATCTGATCTCCTCTATGTGATAGGAATGTGCGATCTAGTCTGATGGAATGTTTCAAGCCTTCCAGAGGGCTGAATGGCATCTCTGATGGTAGTACGTTTCGGCTTCCTTGAGGGCCTCACCAGTACCGCATGCCATTCGAATGATCGTTTCTGCTGCCATTAGGAATCGCAATCATGTGGTGCTATCGAATGGCATGTGGTACTGATGAGGCTTGCGAGAAGACGAAACGTACGTTTACCACTAGAGATGCCAAACCAGGCCTCTAACACTCTTCCAGTTTATATCGAATTTCCAAGCGAGGTCTCAAAGAAAGTAGATTGAGAGGTATTAAATATGCGATTTAGTGGATAATATTAGGTTCTTTCACAAATTTTGGCATTACCGCAATAAATGCCCATTTAATAACTGCTATGGATTACTGGTAGTCATTTAATAGTTCGGATCTCGACAATTTCGGTGTTAAAAGTGTCTTTTGAAACGGTCTATATAGAGCACCTTTAGAGCAAAAAGAATAGCGTGTTTCACACTCGGAGCAGTTAGCTCTTCGCTTAAAATTTTTAACGGGTTCATTTGACAATATGGAAAAAAAGATTTGCACCTGTAGAACTATGGGACAGAGTTTTACTATGATTTTCATGTAAAAAAAACCTGAGAATTTTTGTAAAAAGGGAAAAAATTTCTAAATAAGTGATGATGTGGATTGCGATTCCAACTACTGTTTTGGAAAACACGTCATTCGAGAGCCGCGCGGATTCCTTTACTTATTTAGAATTGCGTTCCGCTTTCCGTAAAAAACTTTTGAGTTTTCTTGTATAGAAACTGCAGAAGAGTCAGCCTTTGTTCTATTATTTTCAAAGGTACAAAATTTTTTTCTATTTCACACTCAAATGAAACGCGCTGTAAAATTTAAGCGACGAGCTAACTACTTCGAGTATGTAACACGATTATCTTTTTGCTTTCACTGCACTTCATGTAGACTGTTTCAATTCCCGTTTTGCTATCGAAATTGTCGCGATTAGGCTATCGAGTGACTTTCAGCAATCTATGCAGTTACATAAATTGATGTTCATTTCTGCAGCCCCAAAACATGTGAGAAGCCCTAATGGAAAGCACCTACTTAGCGATTACTAGTACTTAAGCTTTCTGCATCACGATTTCATGCAGACAACTACCCATCTCACTGGCAGCTGCAGAAAAATCAAGAGAACGGTGCCTAAGCTTATAGAATGTAATCGAAAAGGCATAATGATGTCGTGATAACAGAACTGGTATTATCTCCACCTAAATCGTAAAGACTGCTTTTGATTAGCTGGCGTCAAATTGATGGTAATGATTGTAACAGTAATAGCAGTAGAAATTAATAGCTGACGTTTCAGCTAGTCTTTTTTTGGAACCTGAATTACGTTGTAATAGACTATTTGAATGTTTTGGATGATCCTTTATATAACTTCTAGGTCAGGTTAGAAGGTCAAACGAAGAAATGACCCGAGGTCTCGCATGATTGTTGCGCATTCGTGCTTCCGGTTCATATTTGAATTTTTAGCATTCACCCAAAACGCTTTAGAAGTGTTGCGCGTTGAAGTTTGATTCCTGCTTTGCGATCGTGACAGTCACTTCAACCCAATGATGTAACGTGGTGTGCAAAAAGGTTTGCGTCAGCTAGGAGTTAAACCCAGGTTTCATTCTTTCCGGGAGCGGGAGTCACTTCAGCATCTATATAGAGCTCCTAGAAAACGACTATAGCACAAAAGTACTGTAAGCCATCTAACAAAAAATCCATTAGTCCATTACTTTTCCTCTCATCTTTTAGACATGAAAAAGTCCCAATAGAAATAAATCTACCGAACTCTGGAAATATGTGCACAGGAGATGAGGAAAGAAACAAATCGCTAAACGTAGCACGAAAAATAGTCAATTCCACTCGCCACGACATCAGCCACTCGAGCTTGTTCGAATAGAAGAATCAGGCTTCAAAAAAAAATCTCCCACCTAAATGAGATCTCTTTCAAGCTGCTGCTTATATCAAAGGGGTTAGTAGTGCGATAATAGGTGCTCAAAATATGTGTTCTTGAAAATTCTGTGGTAATTGTTAAAATTCTGCCTTATACTCTGCGCCGTCAGCTGTTCCACAATCGCCTTCACGATCGATTGTGCCACACAGAAAACTGTAGAATCTTCTAATGATATAGCATGTTTTGATCAGTTTATCAAGTCTGAGTGCTAGACAAGCGCCTGCTTTGTCCTCCAAGACTCTTTAGCAGCACAGTCCCTAAGTTCAACCGATCTCGTGAGACTATACTCCTCTATGAAGGAATCGACACCGAGTAAAGCTGTCGAATGGAGAGACATGATTCATTTTAGCAGCTACAAGCTCGAGTGCTCGTCTCTGCAATGGCAGAGCGTTTTATCACCTGATTTGCAGTGATTCATTACTCGGAGTCCATTCCTTCATGGAGAAGTATAGCCTCAAGGGATCGGCTGAACCAAGGTAACTTGTTACTGGAGAGTCCTGGAGGACGAAGCAGGAGTCTATCTATCAATTAGACTTGACAAACGGCTTTAAACATGTTATATCATTATCAGACTATCTAAACAAAGTTTCTAAAAAAGCGGTCGAATGGAGAGGTATGTAGAATCTGCGTCAACGGAAAGGGGAGTTGTACGAATTTGAGCAAAATTTATTTGGTAACATGTAAGGTATGCAGAAATGAATACACACAGGCGAAACAGGTCGACTGCCTTTCTCCGCATTTAGAAAAAAAATTTCAGTAATAAATGCAAATTCAAGGAAATATACCTACAGGTACACATAGTGCAATAATACGACAAATACACCAGTAATGATTTTGATGTGAGTGTCACGATCTCGGAGCAGAAATCAAGACATCAACGCTCAAAACTCTTGAAGGGTTCGGATTAACGCTACAAATCCAAATATGAACTGACAGGACTAATGCATCACTACTAGTGTAGACTTCGCGCCTTTTCTAAGTTTTTTTTCCAACCTGACCTAGATGGTATGCAATGGATCCTCCAAATCTTTTGAATGGTTTAATACGAAGTACGTCCACGCTTTGGCAGAGGTGAAATGCCGAAACATCAGCCACAAAAAAAAACTGTTGACATTACTACTATTACTTCCATTACCATTATCAACCTCGTGTTAGCTAATTAAGATAGGTCGTTACAACTTCCATATATTAATCTTTGATCCGAAATTTTGTAGAAAATCGGTTTTTTGAATTATTACCAAGTTTATACCACATTTTACGACTGGACTCAATGTTCAAGACTGCAAGAAGATAAGCATACAATTAAAGTAGAACGATAGTCCATTAATAAGAGAGACAAATAGAAAAGTATTGGTTTCTGTAAATTATTGAACTCATAAAACCAACAACTTCTTATTAGCAACTCATAACATAGCTCATAAAAACTCATAACACGTGGCGAGTAAACTCAAGACTCGTAATTAGTTTCCAGAAACCGAAATAGAAAACAGCGTAGTAAAGTCGAATAGCATAGAAGGGACACAAACAAAATCAAGCATTCAGAGTTTCTCCATTTGTTGCACTATTATCTTCTGTTTCTTACTTGTCTATGTGTCGACTATGTGACTGCTTCTCTGAATTTTGTTGTCTCTCAATGAGTTGGGCACTGAGATCTAGAAAATTACGATATGGTTGTAACAATACACTTTGAGTAGAAGCCATAGGACATGCTCACTATAAAAAGCACAATTTCAATCAAGAAATTTACGGATAACGACGAGTTATAAAGATTAGAATATTTATTGCATTTATT
This sequence comes from Parelaphostrongylus tenuis, assembly GCA_019055375.1. Lineage (NCBI taxonomy): Eukaryota > Metazoa > Nematoda > Chromadorea > Rhabditida > Metastrongylidae > Parelaphostrongylus > Parelaphostrongylus tenuis. Next base: position 60,988 of record JAHQIW010000085.1, on the reverse strand, counting down.
ACTATTATATTATTTACTGTATTTATTACTATTATTTAGATTACTCAATTATTATAAAGACAATAGAATTTGTTAAAATTTTTGAAGACTTACTCAACTTTTTCAATTTTTTAACAAAATTTATGCCTGTGCGGCAGCACAACTCTGATTACTAAGTGCAAAAGTCCTCGTAAAGACTCTTTCAAAAGAGTGGCTAAACTTGTCAATATTTGTATAATCCTGAATTACTAGACACAAATCGGAGCATAGACAATGCGACTGGTGATAAATCTTGACATTGGGTTCGTAAAAAAAAACTGGTAATCAATTCCAGGCCACTATGTAGGAATTGCTGGAAAGGTGCCTCTTAAGTCACCTTTCCTCATACGTCAAACTCTTACATGAGTGAGAAGCGAGTCAGGTCGCATATAAATCTAGTCTTCCTCAGTGAGTGGAAGAGGCAAAAGCGCTGATATAAAAAAAACGGTTCAACGCATGATGTCTAGTCTTTGATTCCTGTTGCCTTATGAAGGAATATCATATCTGGTTATTCTATTAATATACCTTACCACTTTTATCACCTGTCGTTCCGTTGATTGCCGTGTTACTCGTGCGGACACCAGTAATACTTCTATTTTACCTATCACGTGCAAGAGTAGCCCAGCGGGTCCTCCTCGCTGTGGAAATTTGCAGCACAACACTCCTCTAGACTTTTTGCGAAGAGATCAGAACATCAAGTGGTGGTCTTTCTGCGGAGCACTTGACATCGCAACAAATCCAGTCGATAACGGCTCTCGTCCATCAGTTGTCGATAGAAGGCATCACGTGTTCCGCTCTCATCATTTTCCATATCAATCAATCTCCTCCGGTTCTTTCAGAAGCAACTGGCAAGCTATCCATGATTACCTAGCCTTCATATGCAAAGCTTAGCATACTATACTTTGGACATCAAAAACTAAACGCGCCGAAAACAGTAATAAAATCATATTTTATTAGGTCGTCTCATACGTTTGACACTAGATCAATAAAAACCAAATTTATTAAGCAGAAGTAATTAGAACTGCATATGTTAATATCGCTTAACTACGCATTTTCTTGCGAACATTTTGGTGCACAACTTGCTAAATTTGCTTTAAGATGGAGCCGTATTGCCAACAAATTAGCTTGCTACTCATGCGCGAATGGTGCGTACGGGAAGTCCTAGAGAAGTGGCGTGCAAAAATGATGGAGCTTTCTGTGGCCTGCCCATTGCGAGTGCTCGTCCAAACTGTTTTCCCTAGCTTTGAACTTTGCAAGCCACTTCCTAGCTGTCCTTTCTGCAATCGCATCATTGTTCCAAACTCTATTAATCTTGCACGCCGCTTCACCACCATTTTCCTCTTCGCGCCATACGTGCAAAAAGCGCAGAGCAAGAGAATTCGTTTCCTAGACACCTCCATCACAAAGCAAATTTTAGATTAATAAATTTGAAGTTTGCACAAAAATATTGCACCAGTTTTTTTGAAAATAAAATAGGCTTGGAAGTAGCGTTGAACATAATGCAGCGAGAAAGTAAGAGATAACGGAGTGGTTGAAGCTAAAGGCAGTCAGCAGCAGGATTCTAGTTTGCCTTCCTTCTAAACACTCTCTCAAATTACGAGTAAATGCTTTACTCTAGTAAGTTCCAGTATTGCAAGAAGAATCGATTTGATCGTTTCCTAGCACGTTCGTCAAGAAAATGAAATCCTCAAACATTCGGAACAACTTGCACATTATATGAAATGGTGAATTGTCCAAAAATGAACATTAAGTAAACAAAAAATCACGGTGTAGAAAACGGAAAACTTCAATACAACAGAAAAAAGTTTATATATATATATATATATATATAATATTCTTGAATGAATACAGCAAATCAAAAGCCCAGTCAAGCTATCAACTACTAAATATATAAAATCTGTATAAATTTTTTTTTCGATGCTGCTATAATGCTACCTACGATATCCGAGTATGCTGAGTGGCATGCAAGACTTTTAACCTGAGGTGGGAGTTAAGCATCCGTTTCAACCAAGTGGGATGTGATGCCAGCACGTGTAAACCAGGCTTAGAAAGGCCAAGCCCGTAAACGGTTGGTTGCTGAAAGCTCCACTGTATTACATCGAAGCTCTGGTAGAAGAGCAGAGGCCTCGGCAAGAGCATGCGCAATTGAAACGCGGATTCAGCTCCCATACGGTCGAAAGTATTGCACATCATTCAACACTTTTGCTTACATGAACACCCCAGAGTAGTGGGATGGGGGAAAAGTTCTCGAAAAATGCTTGTAACTTTTTAGGGTGCTGTTATTTTTTGTGTTTTTGGGCTCATTTGAAAGCCCGCCTTTTTCCGTATTGATTTGTATGTAATTTATCTACTTGTTTCAAGATGGAGTTAACAGGCGAGCAAATTAGGTTATTGATGATGCGCGAATGGCTGTTGGGTCAAATGCAACGGTGGCAAGTGAAGGCATATATCTGGCTTAGGACCCGCTTCTTATCTCCATCTTGATTTAAGCATATAAATTATATACCAATCAACACGGGAGAAGACAGGCTTTCAAATGAGCCCAAAAACACAAAAATAGCCGACGCACAAAAAAGTTACAAGCATTTTTTTCACAAATTCTTCCCCAATCTATTATACCTAGTATACAAGAGATAAACCTACGAAAAACTTCAATATTTAGAACGTGCAAACACATCTCTCCGAAGGTGGTTACTCCATGAAAAGGTATTGAAGGCCAAGCAATAAAAATGTACGAAAGCACTACTCTCTTCTCATCCCTCTACAGGAAAAAGCATTTGCCCAAAAATTGCCAAACAGCTACAAGTATTCGAGCGGAGGAAAGAGAGAGTGAGAGAAGTCACTTCTATCATCTGAATTTCTATATTTGATAAAGATTGGAGTAACATTGCACTTATTTTTTGCTTCAATAATAATATGTCTCTCACAAATCCGAAGTATTTGGTTGGCAACTCGTAATAAACAAAAGATAGACCTTACCGTACCTCGGCATAAATGCTGAAAAATGTCTTGCGAATTTCATATCCAATAATCCTTAGCGATACGTAAAACTATGAGCTTCAGGCGAGAGGTGAACGCGAGTTTTAGTTTTTCCAGAGGAGGGTGATATATAAGGAAAGTGCTAAAGTAATTACGGTTTGCGTACTGTTGGAATGCATCTACTTATAAAACTTCTGAAATATTACTGAAGTGTACGTTCGTTAGGAATTTTCAGACCAAATGTGCAGTTTGTGTTGCAAGTTGTCTCTACTGCCTTGCGACCCTTTTTGAACTCACGGTTTGGAACCGCAGTCATTTTTGCACCAACAAGATCATTTTCATAATATAAATTAAATATAAATAACAGTAATAAGTCACAAGCAACATAACATAGACCGGGAATTGCGCATTAGAATAATGTACACAATAGCATGACCACTTAATCAAGAATGTGCTTCAAAATTAAACAGTCCACTAAACCGCATTTAATTTTCACCAACCTTATACACTTCATTTCCGGGACCCCTGTTCTGCTACCACTCTTTCTATACAAATAGTACTTTCTTGAATATTCAGTCCGTTTTGGTGCCTTCAGGTTCTCAGAGCCTAGACGTAATCCATCATGTCGTGTTTAATTAAGCACTCAATATTCCTTATATCTTGTGGAATTCTAACGCAATGACCAATTCAAGATTTATCTATTGTATAAAACCCAGCTTTGACTTCTTATATGGAAAAAGTCATCTATATGTCGCCACACTGCAAGTAGAGAATTTTACTCAAGTTAGAAGCTCAGTTCGAGGTGAAAAGCCGTATCATTTGTAATATTCCAACACTTCGCTTCTATTCATTCCTGGACTCTTGTGATTCATCCAGAGTGCCCCAAAAGTTTTTCGCGAACATTCTTGACCCGTTCTTCAGAATTTACATGCGACCCCAAAACCCCGGAAGTGCCATGGGTCTCGTTACAAAAATAACACCCGCCACTGAGCCTCAACGATCGGTGGCATATACAGTCGGTACAAGTAGTAAGCGAACTCAAAACCTTACTCACAACTACGTGCTCCGACAAAAGTGAGCAAACTACCTAACCACTACAATGGTGCGCTTACTTTCACTATAATTTCCCTTTACTGCTACTTGCTCTGCGGACGAGTTTTCATGATCGTGGAAGACAAAATAGAGAAATTCGAAACGTGAAAACCTTACTTAGAAGTAATTATGATCAAAATAAGAGGAAAATATCATGATGTAGAGTGGTGTGCAAAAACGTTTGCGTCAGCTGGGACTCAATCCCACACTTCACTCTTTCCGTGAGCGCATTCTGAAGCGTTGCATTACCGACGCTCGTTTTGCACACCTGTATAAACTCAGGATATGGAAGTTGCAGTGATTCTTGCATTTGAACATGGATCTATTCCACATCCCAAACATATGAAAAACCGGAAATTTCCATGGAACGGAGAAAAGAATCTCATGAAGAACGAAAATGCGAGCCATGTGTGCAACTCAATTTCATTTTCTTTGATACAGCCCATTAAAAGAGCTTTCCGGAAACTAAGCACGTTACCACAATCTCCTCGACAGTTCCATAGAAAAGCGAACCCCAATGAGGAATTTGATGGAAAATTCCGGAAATTTGGAGGCGAAACTTTTACAGCTCTTAATTACTATCGCGCAAGAAATTCTACCATGCTTTAACGAATTATAAAAGTGTGAAATGAAAGAGGTCCAAAAGCTGATAAGGCTGGAAAATATCCAAACATCCACGAATAATCAAGGTAGACTATTTAGAATTATAATAATTTCTTATCAGTTGAATTTAGAGAAAATGAAGAAACTCTTGAAGATGTTTCGCTTTTTGGGCCATCTTCTGAAGAGAAATATAGGAGTCTGCATCACAGATCAAATAATGAATGTATTTAAGTGGCACAACCAACAGGTTTAAAACTACTTTTTTGTTTCTCAACTAAAGATTCGACTACCCACTTGTTCTGTCTTATACTAACTTATAAAAAAACACATAAATTGGTACCCACTGACATCAAACGTCTAACAATCCATAAATAGATCCATGGCATCGACTATTTTTGAGACCTCGCAACAAACATCTGAAATAATCTCAAAGAAGAATGTTTAAAGCCTAAGCGAGGTTGGTACGCCAGGCTATGCACCGGTGTTTCGGAGGTCTCGCCCTCCTCGTCGGTGACCCACTCCTCCACATTAAGCCCTGCATTGTAGCAAGGAGGGAGGCGCATGTGATGACTGCACAGTGTACAATAACAGTGGTCCATCATCGCCTCTCAGTCTGAATCTCGGCTGGTAGAGCAAAACTGATCCATGGCATCGACTGTTTTCAAAACCTCGCAATAAACATTCAAAATAATTTTGAGAAAGAATTCCTGATTTTCTTTTCTGAGCCAAACACGAGCTGTTACGAGGTGTTACGAGTGTTACGCGATGTTACGAGTAAAACATTCTTTTTTGAAAAGATCCATGAATATTTGAAGTTAGCTCATCATCAGTTGTGTGGACGGACCGACGGTTTGTGAACATCATTAGTTGTGTGGACGGAAAAACTCAAGTGTTCTTGGATCGTTTACGTAGCGCGCGTCCTAACAACACGTACGTGAAGAGGTCATTTGACGTGACCGCTCTTTATACTAACGTGTCAAATGACTTAGCATTACAAAAAAATTCCGTTTGATTATCTAATACCCATTATCTATCAGCGTGACCGAATTAAATGTCGATACCGACCATCCACGACTGATCGTTGACGGTTGGTCGCTCACAGATAGATGCGTTGCAGCGAAAGAAAAGTGGTGGCAAAATAGGCGTCCGGTAGTGCAACGGTTCAAGTGCACGTCCTCACATAGGGTAAACTGTGGGTTCAAATCTCAGCTGACGCAAAGTAATGTACACCGCTCTAAATCACTGGGTGTATTATAACATTATATCACCGCTAAAAGCGTCTAAATAATAAGGATTTTGGCTGGATGTGCATTCTAAGCCACACACGAGTTTCTTATAAAACACCAGAAAATAATAAGTATATATGGTTCATCATCATATATGGCTCTACATCATCATTAGGTCTTTAGTAACATCAGAACACCGCAAGGCGGTCATATAAAATGATTTCGGATTGATTATTGGGGCCCACTATCTGTCAACATAAGGGGGTTCAATGTCGATAATGACTGCCCCACCACACCGTAGACTGTTGGCTGTTAACGCGTTGTAGCGTAGAAAGAGTGGAGTGCGAAACGAGCGTCGGTGGTGCAACAGTTTAGCACATGCTCCCGGAAAGAGTAGGATCTGGGTTCAAATCCCGGCTGACGCAAGCGTTTTTGCACACCACTCTACATCATCATTGGGTATATATGGTTCGTCGATACAGCAGGTTAGGCTCTTTCGAAAGAGTGTCTGAACTGCTCAATCTTTAGACGGTTCAGGAAGTATTTCACATAAATAAGAGGGGTGGCAATGGAGCAACGACTCTCACCCTGTATAGCTATTGCCTGCATGTTAATGGTGTAAGCCCAAGAGATTGCTCTGGCAACTGCTCTACTGTAGGTATGTAGAGGATTACTTATTTGCCACTCAAAAATATCGTCGGATGCTTTGGAATTTTTTGTAAACAATCAGAGTACATAAAAATAGTTCGTGAGATACCGAAAAGACTTAGTTTTCTAAGCGTGCAATCAACCTATCCGATAAGGGCTACTTTACAAACTGGATACTTAAGGCCAAATTACAAAAATATCTTGGTTAATTAATCTTCCTCTCACCCCTCACATACAAAAAGGCGCTTGCGAGAGAAACGTTTTGCATACCCGCCGGTGTGTATACTGAGAGAGAGCAGAGAGTGGAATTACTAAAAGTGTTTCGAAAAATAGCCATTTGTAATGACTACGAACTTGTAGCTCCTCAGTTTGGAGGAAATGATGCAACCCTAACCTACATTTTCAACAAGAGCAAACTCCAGTTCGTCCTCCCTATCTTTTCAAACAAGATGAGTACAGATATAACACGTTGATTGAAAAGAACATGTACAGAAAACTCGGTAGCAATTCTGATGTATTTTATATTTATGTATAATTTTTCCTTTTTTTTCCTTTTTTACTTTTTTTTTCTGAGGCGACTTTTCTGAGGCGTCAACTAGTTCGCAACGCCTATACGTACAACGCGAGAATGCAAAATATGCACATTTTGGTGACTGCATGAGTATGGGTATAATTTCTAATCTCTAGTAAAGTGTACAGCGAAAGATGTATTGACGAGACAGGTGGGCCATTTTGTGTTCGCATAAAAATAACACCTGACGGAAAGGATAACTCCAGACTAAGTACGCAGCTACGCTCGCATAGGGTTGGTGCACATATGGAGATATACCCAGTGATGTAGAGTGATGTGAAACTTTCGCGTCAGGCGGAACTTGAACCCGCACTTTTCTCTATTCGGGAGCGTGTGCTCTAACCCGTTGCACTATTGACGCCCATTCTAAACACCACGCTTTCTGCGCTGCAGCACATCTATTTGACAGCTGCCAACCGTCAGCGGCCTGGCTCGAGTGGTCGGTATCGACATTGAACCCAGTCACGCTGACAGATATTGGGTACTAAAGATCAAAGTGGAATTATTTCTAATTAAACGCTTTAGCGGTCGTAAGATTTCATAGATATTCCCTCGACCCGATTACCTAGGTCAGGTCCTTGACGCATGGCGGCTGACAAATAGATGTGCTGTAGCTTAGAAAGAATGGTGTGTAAAGTCAGTAGTGCTACGGGTTAGAACACGCGCTCCCGGACAGAGTGAAATGCTGGTCCGAGTTGCGCCTTAAGCAAAAGTTTTTCACATCATTCTACATCAGTGGGTATATCTACGAAATTTTACCACCACTTAAGTGGTTAAATAGTAATAACTCCATTTTGATCTTTATTATCGGATATAAAGACAATTTTTGAAAAGTAGTCTCAGTCCTAGCACACGAACATAGAACATCAAGACATGAGATTTTAGTAGCGTACCGGATTAATACCACCAATGCAAGCTTAAACCGCATGGAGATATGCATCGTATTCACACGTTATATGAGGTAGTATGTAATTTATCTTGATACAGAAGGCACATTACTAGTCCACGTGACCTTTGTCCGCTGGTCTCCACTTGAACAACTTAGTGGAGGACATTAATAGGGGCGAGTGTGTCGAAGGTCATTTTGTGTTCGATGTGTTTGGCTGACTTGGTTGTGTATAACCTGATTTTTCCAGGCTCTGAAAAGACACAACCGCAGGAGCGTCAGCTGTCGCTTCTGTAAAGTACTTGGATCCAATTCAACAAAAGCAGATTCAACTGAGTTTCAACTGTCGCATATATGTGTCACCGTTTGCCAAGTCATGTGTCGCGGAGGGCGGGAATTTTGTTTTTGTGCGTGATGCAATGAAATATAGGAAATTAGCAATACGTTCCAACTGACTATGTTGAGACCCCTCTTAAAGCAGCGCAATCTGATGACATATTTTGAGCCTTTTATGGGGCCTGTTATGGCATCTCTATAGTATAAGACACGTATTTCGGCATTACAGCCTCATCAGTTGCAGTGTACCTTCCGGTCCTGTTAATTCCCTCGGAAACACACCCTTATATAGTTGACTCGACGCCAAACTATTTGCACTCAACGTGCGTGAAGGACCCACCGTGGCTCTCTTTCAGTGTGATTGATAGTCGATTGCATGACTTAAGGTTATGACAAAGCATATGTCCCAATACCTCTCAATCAACTAAATTGAGTTCATTATTTTCTTATTGAACAGATCCAATGTTTTACAGCAATATTTATTCGCCCAGCGAACGTTTCGGCAGTGTCGCCTTTTTTATAATCCGGGAATACCAGGTTGTCCACAATCCAGTTAGTCAAACACATCCATTACCACTTTGGAAAAAAATCATCAGACCCAGATTTCAAGCGCATCAAGCACAAAATCACCTTTCACCACACTCACCGCTTTTTACAGGTCTTATACTTAATTATCCATGCCGAGTTCGGCGGGCAAAAATCACAGAAACACGCAATGTACCTCACTCATCGAAGCAACAGTCTTCTATACTGATCTATACGAAGAGTGATTCTTCTCTGTGACTCTTAGTTGGGTTAGTGATATTGACCCAGAACGCTCCTTAAATTTCTCGCGCTGATGCTTTATGTTACTGCGCACGGATGGTGACTTCTAAGTCGAATTTCACTTCGTTATGCAATGTGTTTTATGCGCGCCTAGCGGTTTGCTTGGTTTAGAGTTACATTTGTAGGCTAGATGTTCTTCTATGTGGACATAGAGTGGCCTAGCCGTTTCGCCAATGTATTTTTCGCCGCACTCTTTGCAAGAGGTTAAGTAGACTATGCCCATGCAATAATCATCCCCGCCGTTAGGGCATATCTGATATTGCTTCGTTGAACAAAGACGGTCGTATAGCTACTGCAAACTAGTCGGCGCCTCGGAGTATTCGGTGGTATTTCAATGATCATTGCCAGTTTTCCCATACCTGCTCCTTTCAAAGAGCGTCCTATAGCTCTACTTATCTTATTTGAGAAGAAAAGGAGGAAGAACAAAACTCTATTCGTTTGTAGGCGTGTTGTTTCCTCTAAACCTGAATCGGGGCTAAAAATTCGTAGCAATTAGAAATGGCTTCCTGAGTTAGTTTTATTACTTCTACTCCCTACTCTCTTACGATAACATACCTGCACCTGTTCGAAGTATGTTTTTTACTAGCGCCTTTTTTTGCATGTGAGGAATAAAAGGCGAGTAGTGAAAGGATATGCTTAATCTTGGCTTCCGGTGCCATTTCGTAGTATAGCCGTAATCGGATGAGTTCATTTGCACGTTCACGAAAAAGAGCCAATTAGTTTTCGGTATTTCACTGGTGAATTTTTTATGCTCTGATTGCTCATTAAACATTATGAAACGTCTGTCCTATATTTCTTAGGTGGAATAGGTAACCAGACAATTATTTATGCCTGCAGTAGAGTATTGACAAGAGATCACTCAACGGGACTTTCACTTTCGACAGAGAGAAAATAGCTAAGCTGGGTAGCGATCGCTGCTACATTGCCAACTCTCTCATTTGCGGGAAATGCTTTCAGGACCTCATTTGCGGGAAATGCTTTCAGGACTATCTGAAGATTGAGCACTACAGACATTCTTTCAAAAGAGCCATGAACTGCTGAATTGATAAGCCATCTATGTAAGAGGGCTCTCTCCCAAGAGGGATTGCTTAGACGAAAGGCACTGTGTATCCCTTTGCATAAGTGACGTAAGAACTCTTACGAAAGGTCAAAATATGTCATTTGATTATGCGAGAATTTATTTGGTAATCAGCGGTTTTGAAGAGACATTGTCATCAGTAAATGATAAAATTTCAGAGGAGAGATTTCCACGAAAGTTTATTCAGTAGAAAGACCACCTATGTGTCAAAGAATCTCTTACTTTTCAACAACAAAGCAACATCGTTGTGGATAGTAACACTTTCAATTGATACATAAGATTTGCTTCTTTCATTTTAATCTACGTCTTTGTAGTCATACAATAGCAGTGAGAGATGCTGATGTGATACATGGCTTTGTTTAAGAAACCACCTTCATGCTAGTTTTATTTAGATAATAGCAACGTTTTGTCTTCAGAGTGTGTCGTTTTGAAATGTTAGCGGAAATATTTATATTACAGTAAAGCTTTGAATCTGAGCAAACTTTATTGCTATAACAAAATGGATTACTATATGGACCGATATAAATGCATTTTTCTTTGAAAAAAAAAACACTGTGAGTAAACTTGTTTCTTTGGCATTTTTTCAGAAAGGGACTTTATTTTCTAAACAACTATAGCAGCCATTTAAGAGTTCGAGAGTTGGAATTTTTAGTATTAAACCTGGCTTGGAAGAGACCTCAACAGTATATTCTGCTGAAGGAGAAAAAAATGCTTGGATTTCTGAGCGCGCTGCTTCAACATTTCAGTGGATGTATTGGTAATTTACAGCAAAACTTCCATCATGAAAAGCAGATTGTTATTGGGGAGATTTATGTAAGCGGATTCATAGAGAAAACGCGCAGTGTTTCTAAAAATTTCTGCTTTTCATTAGGAATTCCGTGAAATGCAGTTGCTTTGTGTTGGATGTGCTCGTGTTTCCTGAACATTTTCAAAAAGAAGTTGCTTTTCAGTAGACTATTGAAAATCTTCGATAGTTTAGAATTCGGAAATTCCAATATTGAGACTGGCTCATCAAGAAACATTCATAGCATATTCTGCTAACAAAAAAGATAGCATCTTGTTTGCAAATCTATTTTTCAACTTTGCACCGAATTTTTCGCATTAGATAATGGAATTTTGAATCTAAGTGAACTTTGTCATTAAGAAGAAATTGTTGATATTGACGACGCTTTCACAAACGTGCCTATTGTGAGAAGAATACCCAGTTGTTATGAAATTTTTTACCTTCTAATGAAAGCTGCATCATTGGGAAAACGGCGCATTTTGAACTCTTTCCCCATGTTTCTTGACTGTAATGTATAAATGTATTCTATAAGCAAATTTTTCGTAAAGTCTGACTTCATATGACGATTCATATGGAGAAGCTTCTACTACATAAGCGGGGTTCGCCTTAATAGAGCTCGCATTTGACAGTTTGTGCACTGCTTTTGTAAGCTAAAACAGCCTTATCCCACTCATCATTATTTTGATCGCCATATATAATTTTCTCTCCTGGAATCAATCTTCAAATCACGTCGGGAATGTACAGTTTGTGGATGTCGATTGGTCTCTTGCACTCGAGCATCACACCGCCTTACATACCTTCCGTCGTGAGTAAGAAGTAAGATAGAGGTGACGACACATTCTTTAACTGCTCACCTTTTGTGGACAAAACAATTTTAGATTTTCTTCATTGATTTTATGTCCCATGAACTCAGAACAAAATAATTATTGCTTACTCCTTCCACAATTTCGGCGATTACCAACTTTACAATGGGTTGAGCCTTCTCTCTCTAAATTATCGAGGCTAGCATACCTCGTAAGAAGTATGTGATCACCATACTTCGTGCACTTGATACAACAGTTAATCCAAGAGACTATCCAGGTGCTAACCTTTGGTAGCCAGAGCAGAATAGTTGTGTACACTCAAATTGTGGTTAAATTTGGTATGCCTAAGCAAGAAGCAAACGAGAAATATCCACTACTTACCATATTTCCGAAAGCGATTGTGATTTCTTTCACAGAGTTGTTCCATAGCACGGAAATATCCAACTACTTTTCGCATAGGTGAACAATAAATGGTTCATAGTAATCAACAAGGGTTGTTTCTATAAATAGAACACTTATATGAATATGCAAAGAAAGACTAAGTGCTCTAAATCACTGCTTGTTAGAGGTCAAAAAGCGATGCAAGTCATGAAGAAGGTGGACTTTTGACAGTGCTAAAAGTGGCGAAGGATTTTCATCGAAAGCATCAAGTGGACCAAAACATTTTGATGTGCTGAAGGCCATCCAAAATTTCTACTGCATTTGGAAACAATGAATTAATCTAGAATAGTTGGAAATGGATGAGGTTCAAGAAATCGTCTTGAGGGCATATTGAACTAAAAGAAGTTAGTAAGACACGTAGAATAAGCGCTCATAACCAGTATATACGAGTATAAGTAGGTAATATAATAAGTTTATACTCATAATACAGCAGAGGAAAGCTCTTCTATGAAACATAAGGCCTAGCTCCTGAAGTAAACTGATCTCGTGAAAAATTGAGGCCTTTGTATCACACAGCAATGTTCACCAACCTTTTTGGAAACAGTCGACGTTCCATAGTTCTTTTGTCTGTTTCAACCAAAAATGCCCTACTGGATTCTTCTATCATATTAGCCATTTACTGATATCCTGACACCATATTTCAAGCCTTTCATGAGGTCTGTTATAAGCACTTATCCAGTGCAAGACATGTGCTTCGGCCTTGAAGCCTCGTCACCCGCTCAGTGCCCCTCATCTGTGCCGATCCTTCCCGGGGAAACCCCTTGATGGAGGTTTTGTCGACGAACACGTCGTCACAACGAGGGACATTGTGCAGACGAGGCTGCAAGGTCGAAAAATATGTATTGCATTGTATAAGTGCTTATAACAGACCTCATCAAAGGCTCAAAGCATGCTGTTAGAATGTATTATTTCAAGCGAGATCTCAAAAAACAGTCGATTATAAAGGTATTGTAATAAAAATACCAGCCTTGAGCAAATCGACTATAAATAACTGCAATAACCCGCTTATCATGTCACTGGGCATGCAGTGATATGTTACCCGTAGGTGAAGTGAATTTTCACTTCGCAGTCGGTATGACATGTTCGTCGACGATACCTCTGCGTGGAGTGTTCTCCAAGAGTGATTGGCACAGACAAGGGCACTCTGCAGCTGACTTGGCTGGAAGGCCGAAACACGTGTATTGCACTGTATAAGTGCCCTTAACAAACCTCATGGAAGGCTTAAAACATGCTGTGAGGATGTATCACTTTTAAGCGACGCCTTGATAAGCAGTCGTAAAGAAATCTGTCGATGATTCAGAAGTTTTTAGCGGCGATAAAAATCAAAATTTAATTGAAAAACTACTACATTGTTACTGTAACGCGCTGCCCTTGCCGCGCGATCGCGCCGCGTACCTCGGAAACACAAGTGACACTCAGCAGGCTACTAATGTCGATTATGTTAGGTGTGCAAATATGACTCAGCGGCTTTTTTTGCTGTGATAATACAAAAAAAATGTGCAAATTCTTTTTTTTCTGAAAATGCGTGAAAGCGCTTTTTATCTGTACGTTTCATAGAAGAAAAACGAAGTCATGTTCCCTCAAACGATGCATGTCATGAAGTCCCCGTAGTTTGACTTACTATTAATTGCTTACAGTCCAGTAAAAACCGCTAGTGCACCAAAATAAACCTGCATGAAGTAGTACAACACGTATGATGTCACATCGTCGTGCGTGTAGTGATCAGTATTCATTATGGGACCGTCTTGGTAAAAAGGCGAACACTATTGAAATTAAGGTCAAAGTTTCTTTAAAATATTTTGCGACTTGATTCTGAAATATGTAATTCGGAACACTACACTAGACCGAAAGTATCGGAAGATGCGACTTTTTCGTCCAAACTATTCAGCTTTGCCAGGTAACCCTTGAATCGTGTTTAGAAAAAACGGAACACTTTTGAATAAAGTTATAAAAACTTTTAATTTAATATTTGCCTTTTCGCTTATATTCAAAAATTATGATATCAGATGTGCCTGGCAAATTTGAAAGATTATGTATTTAGCTTTCTCAAATTTTACTCCTCCATGAGCTTTTAACGAATCATGTGTCAATTTCAGCTGCCATACCTCATATTTTATACTGTTCGTTGTCTCTTTCCATTGAGCGTTCTTCTCGTCCTCCAGACAGTCTTCTGAAGGGGTTCGTAGTCGTTTGTTCAACCACGACTTGGCTAGGTTTAGTTATGAACGTTTCAGATAATGTTTCACCCTCCAAATATCGATCAGGCAAACGTCGAAAAAAGTCACGCAATAAAATCCGACTTCTTCACACCACGACCTCTATATTGAGCTGGCAAGAAGTTTTCCAGACTTTTTCATTTTATTGATTATTATTCATGCATTTAAGTTTTGTTACTGCTATAGTTTAAAGCAGCTTCTTGCGGCTATTTTGATATATAACACTTAAACAATCTTTTTATGAATCTGTTCCAAGAGCAAAGACGATTGTTTATGGTAGACGAGTATCGTTTGGGTTCATATGCTGCTGAGACTTTCTGCCGGGTTAACGAGGCATGCGATGACAGAATAGTTGGGAGAACTGCAATTTTTGATCGTTTTAATGTGTTCAAAACTGTAAATGGAGATTTGACGCACAAGCAAGGAGTTGACCGGCCAGCTGTTTTGAATACAACTGAGACGTCTGTGTCGTTGACGATTTGCACAAAAACGAAAAAGTCCGAAAAATTTTTTGCCAGCCCAATAAGACCACTAAGCATTCGTGAGGGAAAGTCGTGTAGCTGTGAAAAAATACAAGTAGCCAAGTAAGTAATCGACACCAGTTCTGCAATACTCGCTAATGCTTGCATAAAAGGATAAAAAGGATAAAGCTCTCGGCGTTGATCAATCCCTGAGGGATGCGCCATGCATTCGACTTCAATTTTTAACTTCGTTTGAGGTGATTGAATGCATATCTGGCCTTTACAATGACTCGCGGAGGCCTCCCGCTAAACCGAGTCAGTGCTGCTTATCCTCCCAGACAAGTCTGAGACCTGTCTGGTACCAATTTACCGACCCCGCAGGGATGGATGGCTTGGTGAAATGCTTGCATACTAGTGCATTATTACTCTCTATTTAGCACTCCTTCCATTGTTGAAGAAATACATAGAACAGATGGATCTTTATTTGAACAGAATGTTGGTTCACTAAATTCTTCAGAATCAAGACAGTAAATCTGAGGCTTTAATCGGTTTTATAATTAACATGGGAGCCAATTCAGTTGGCGGACTGAGACGAGCAGGCTCCTGAAAGTTCTAAGCTTACATGATTGCCACATGAGAAGTGTAAGAGTGAAAAGTAAGAACTTGGAATGACTATGTCCTACCAATTACGCTCAACTTCGGTAGGTGGACAATTAGATTGGTACAATCCTGCTGTGACATTTCTCTCCAGAGGCTTCGAACGCTGAACTCAAATCTATTCAGATGAATTGTGAAAAAAGAGAAAAATTTATGAATTTTCCATACTAGTAGATTGCATAATTGTTCTGCAGTTCTCCACGTACTATACGGGTACCATAATTGAAAAGCTGCAATATGTTTAAGTGCCACAGTTTTTGTATTGAAATTTGTAAAATCACTCTTACCTTCGCCAAGAAGTCTCTAGCTCCTTTGCCAAGATAATGGTAAGCCCTATGAAAGCTGGTAGATTTGCGGTGATTCGGTCGATATTTGTTGTACAGGTATAGGGCCTAAATAAACTATAACTTATGTTCATTCTTACATTCTCTATTATTGTCCACAGGATCCAATTCGGGAATTTCCCACGGCCCCACGTTTCCCAAGCTGACTACAAGGTCTGGAAACTACTCATTTCGCACATAATCTTAGATTCTAATGCCTATTAATTACCATGAACAATAACAATGCTATGATGTGATGCTGTCCGTGCCTGTCAAACGAGAAGAACTTGTTAGGAACGTGGAACACAACGGAGACGAACGCATGTAATGAAGTGAAGTCAGGTCCATAAGCGGTCAAGTGTACAGATGTGGTATCGCTATTAGATTTTACACCGTTAAAGCCTGACGAAACATAGGATAATCGCTTTATTTAATTCTTTTGCTGTGATGCCCATTGTTTTTTCACCAAACTATGCTTCTTACCTTTGCAGCATCGTATGTGTGGATTGTATAATCTAAAAGTGGAAATTCCCTCAAATCGTTGCTCGACAACCCAGTAATTTCATAGGTGAAATCAACGAGAGCTAGAATTGAGTGAATCATTGACACTTAGATAAAGTGATATCAAATTAGTGTATATTCTCACTTAAATTCTGTGCCTTGCTCACAAGTATAACAGTCGACTGGAGAGCAAGGATCGCAAGTAGAAGTCTCATTGTTCTCCAATTGAGAAGCAAAAGTGTCCTTGAAGATGAAAATCTGGAAACATCACCGTCCACTAGTCTATAGAACCTGTCAAAACAATGGGAGTGCCTGTCATTGCAGAGAAAAAATTAAGTAATCAAACGTTGTATCCTTTTTAAAATCTTATTTCATTTCTCTTCTCGAGATTTGTACAGAATACTTTACGAATAAATATTGTGGCATGCAAATCTCTAGATTTTCAAATTTTTCATCTTTATGACACTTCAAGCGCAGAGTACTCACTTAAATTAAGCTTACGAGCATAGCAATGATAATTGGTTGAGGAAAAAGTTTTAAATCCTCGTAAGAAAATTCAATTTTTTTTGTTTGTTTTACATGGTGACGGTTATTGTAAATTCTTATAAATAACTCAGAAATTTACCATTAAAAAACTACCACGGCTACCCTACTTATATATCGTCGTTGATTCGTCGAAAGCGCGCGCTGTTTCAGCAAGACAGTGTCAAACTCCACATCGCGAAGAAGACCAAAGAAAAACTTGACGAAATGAAGGTAGTCGAGGTCTTGCAGCATTCAGCCTACAGTCTAGATAATGTACCGTCCGATTTGAGGCCTTTGAAGTCAATGGAACATTTCCTGAGTGGACGCCGATTCGAGGCATGTAATCAAGTTGAAGAGGCATAGCAGGAGTTTTTCATCAAAGCTTAAGGAATGGCACTTTCAAGAAGATCCGGAAGCTTGCAAGTTGTTAGCAAAAGACTTTGGGTAACGATGGTCTTTGCTTTAAAAAATATCAAAACTCTATTGTATTATTGTCGTTTTCGACTAAATTTATGTTCACACTTCGAATTTTCATCAGGTGTTGGGGAACTTTTTCCTCAATCTAATATCACGAGTCTTTTTTCTTAAGGAGATTTTTCAGTTACTTGAATTCTAAGAAAAATCACAGTGCAGCCTTGCAGCGATTAAATTATGCTTAGGAAAATTTATGGTCAAAATGAATAGCTATGAAATGTGAAGTCACCATGCCAGCTACTACCAAGTATTTCACTGAAATAAGTTCCTGCGTAATTAAGTGGCTAGCTGCTATCTACATTGACTGAAGGACCAATCAAAGTAGCTCTACTTACTCTTTAGATAAGGTATACTTTCGTGAAAAGGCAACAATACTATTTGCTTCTGATCCACTTCGCGATTTTATATATCATCCGACCATTCATGTCACGATTTAGGGAAAGTCGAATTCGTCTACAGGTTTTCATCGCAGTCTAAAGCTCAGCAACAGTAAGGCAGATGCATTTTTTCGCAATGTTCTTATACCCGTTTTTATTAGCTGCAGAAATCGCTAAAAATAAATGAGAAACGAAAGAAAAATGTGACTGTGTCAATAATTGCATGCAGGAGGGCATTTTATATCTATCACATCGCAATATCTTCAATGGAAATCATGTATTCCGACTATGTTCAGAAAACCATTTCATATTCTCTGCCGTTAAATAGTTTTGCCAATTATTAGCTTAACATATTCATGATAGCGGTGTTATAATTGATAGGGATAATTTTTCGTAGCGAAAATATCGAAATAGACCTCAGCCAAAGTTTTCCTCTCGCGACTGTCTGCGTGAAGGTTGAGAAAAACAATCAGAGAACGGATAAACTAGGAAGAGATGAACAATTTCGCATGAGAATTCCGAAAAGTGGCGTTTCCTCAACTTTTTCGTGAGCAATCAGTAATATTTTCGTTAATGAAGAAGCTGGTATCACGCAGTTATTTGGAAAAAGAAAACTTTGTTTAAGCTTTCATCTTCTTCAAAGCATCTTTTTCTGTAGGGAAACGTTCAAGCACAATTTTTTGTGGTACTCTTTATGACGGAACGATTCAAAAGTCCGAATTCACTAAATGTTGGCATGAATATTCAAAAATATCTTACAAGCTGTTTTATTCTTTCAAATAAAATTGTCTCAGGTGGTATTTCTCCTTTCAAATCCAGTGATTGACGTTTCGGCGATTGCTCATTCCTCAAAGCCTAGGCGACATGTTATACCAAAGTGTATCCAATCATCAGTTAACTGACAATCTAATGATAACTTCAAATCAAATATTCACTTATTATATGAAATTCACATTTCAACTGATTATATGGGAGAAGTTAGCGGTATGTCGCTACACACTATGAACAAATGAACCTTAGTCAAGCTAGTAAACCAGTGTGAGGGAAAATGTGGTTTAACCTGCCATGTTCGCAGACTCTCCCCATCTGCTGATTTCTGAACTTGGGAAGTTCATCCAAAAGGCATTTTAATTGAATGTTCATCGGATTTTCATCAAATATACGGATTGAATGGATAAAATTTGGTAAATACATCTTCTAGGCTCTAGAATAGTGAAATCGCCAAATTGTTAGCTACTAAATTTTAAAGTGGAAGTGCCGACCTCATGCAAGTTTATTCACGGTAAAAGCACACCGTACAAGATATCTTTACAGAGTGCTTACTCAAACCCAGATAAGTTGAAGCAAGCCTGAGTTGGGCGTCGAACCCGTGATTACACTTTGTGGGGATCGCATGTCACCACTACAACACCACCCCTTGCTTTGCCGTTCTCTGGACCATGCTCTAACTTTGATGTTATCAGCAGTCATGCATCCATAAGCAGTCAACAAGCTCAAGGCATTGTGATCATGACTAAGGCTTCATTCTTAATTGCGTTCAAATCGATTTGTTTACCTTAGAAATCTTTTTTAGTGATAGCGTGAAAGCATAAAAGACATCGAAAAGATATATCTCATTTTCATACCGTTAGTTCGAAGTGTTTTTCAAGGCCACGCTCAAAATCCAATGTATCTCATAATTATTATTTGAGCCAACATATCATGTCTCTTGTACAACCCGATACACGTGTTTCGGCCTTGGCAGCCTCGTGAGTCTGGCAGGCCCCTCGTCTTTAGCCAATCTTCTCAGGGTGCTCCAGTCCCTCTATTTGGAGTAGGCGAGGACAAACGATTTGAATGTGCCTCAAGTAAAATTAATCACTAACCGGCAGATTTACACGTAGCATGATATGTTGGCTTAAATAATAGCTATGAGATAGATCAAAATCAAGCGTAGTCTCAGGATAACACTTGGAACGAACGGTATAATATTTTTAAAATACCAGTCAAGAACAATCGAGCATACAACACTACCGATTTAGTGAATTATTTCACTTAACGACAGTGTAGATCGTTCGTCGTCGCCTACTTAAGTAGGGGACAGGAGATCCCGCGAGGACTAGCTAAAGACGAAGTACCTGCTGGATTGACGAGGCTGTCAAGGCCGAAACACGTGTATAGAGCTGTACAAGAGCCCATAAATAGACAACATGACACGTTGGCTCAAATAATGATGAGATACTTCAACATTTCAGCGTGACCTTAAGAAAACACTCGAACCAAGCGAAAGGGTGTTGGAAGTGTAATAGATAACACATGAGACCAGGTAAAGGTGATGGCGTGATCGAAGCCTAGCTGAGATACTTAGTTTTACTCGTCGCAGCATTCCTGTTCTTTTATTTCACATCACTTAAGCATGCAAAAAAAAGTAAAGGAAATTTGGAATGTTGACCTGGGTTGGATAGATGACCGAATATATCTGCCAATAAAGGACTCTCGTGGTGCTATGGGTAGACGTGTGGTGTTTTCGGTGCGCCGTGAGAAGTTCGTTTCTATTCTGCATTATGGTTCTGGAAGAGAAGTCGATAAAAATCGTTGAAGTTGTTGTCAGCATCAAGGTTATTTCTGTAACATGCGATAACTCTTGGCCAGCAAACTAATCATAAACGATGAAAAAGAGATCTTTCTGAGAAGTAAAGGCGAAAAAATCGAGATAGAGGAGGGTGGGAAGGAGAAGACAAGCGGGTGTGGTTGACAGAGGTCTTTCAGAATTATTTAGATTTATGCAAAAACAGTTGTAGCTTTCAACAAGTATATTTTAACTCTTTACAAATATTAGTCGAAATAAAGGCTATCAAACTCTTTATTTAGATACAACTAGAAAACACGATCTTTCAAAAGTAATTATGAAGCGACTTTAATAAAAGAAGCGTTCTAAAAAAGCGATTACTTTATGTAGACTACCATGGGACTCCGTTTACCGAAAAGGATATTACATGTTTTGAGCCGATAGGTCTAGTAGTATACGGGCGCCTACTTCGTCCTATTGAGACTCATCAGTACCACCGTCCCTCGGTTCAGTCGATCGCTTGAGGCTAAATAATCCTCTATTAAGGAATCGACGCCGAGTAAAAAATCATCCCAATTCAAGTGATGTACTTAGCTGACATTGTAGTGACTACAGTCGACTACGTAGCAGTTAAAATTGATCAAAGCTCTTCAGAGATGTATTATTTTGATCAGATTATATTTTAGAACGGGTCTATAAAAAGCGGTTGATAGAAGGGATTTGTTCAAAGAGAGTTCTGCTGGGACAAAGGAGCGCAACTCTTCCTAATCTTCTTTTGATTTTACCCCGAACAGAAGTGACTGTGTATGAGACATGACGTGTATATGAGTGATTCGCTTAACAGGAATTATTATGTTATAGCAAATTTTGAGCCTTCCACAAGGTCTGTTATCACACTTATGAAGCGCTAGACACGTGTTTCGGCCTATCAGCCTCATCAGTAACACGATGCGTGTCGGTTCAGCCAGTTCCTTGCAGGGCGATATGGCTCCTACATATAATGGAATCGAAGACGTAGATGGTTTATTGTGCTCGTAAAGCGAAGAAAAAAATCACTTCACACTGCAGGGATATCAAATCCCTATATGTTTAGTGATAAGATTATCCGGCATTTTAGTGATTAACAGTCAATTGCTAACGACTAATAGATTGAATAATAGCTCTATATTCGACTGTTTTTTGAGATCTCGTTCAAAACATGTAATCTGATAACATTTTTTGAAGGGGTATATCTCCTTACCAAAGCTGACCGAACCGTTAGGCGCCGTACTACTGACGAAGCTGAAACATCGAAATCTCATGTATAGCACTCTATAAGCATAGACGAAGTCAAGAAAAGTTCAAAATATGTTATCGGATCATGATGTTTTGAGCGAGGTCTCAAAAAACAGTCGAATTCAAAAGTAATCACCATGTTTGTTGATCTGTCCATTTTGGCCGATTTTGAAGCACCAAATATTCTCCATTCTCATTATCATAATTAAATCTTTAGTCTACAAAGGCTATGTTTGCTTCAATTTTGCATTCTTTTTTCTTTTGGCGGCCACACTTTTTTGTTACTTTTCTTCTGCTCATTTCTCATACTTTTCGGGGATAATATCACTTAGAGCTGCTGTAGCATGTTGTAATTGACCAGACAATTTTATGAGTGCTGAATTTCGTTCCACGGTGAAGGTGGTAATTTACCGTAATAAACCAGAATGGAAATTATCAGTGACTTTTGTTGTAAACGCGTTTGTAATTTCCTTTAGAGGAATACAATTTATAAATTGCTTTGATCACAAATCGCTTTGTTATGATGTCGTGACAAAACAGTGTTCGATAAAATGGTCGACTCGTATTTATTAGGGGTGGACATTGTGAGATATTGTTTTTTGGTTTATTGAAAGTATAAACGTCGCGGTTACTAATGCTCGTTATAGTCGACAGCACACTATTGTAGTCTTCTTCAGAACAGCGATGATTCGAGTCAAAGTTCTTAACATTTTCGTTTTTGTTTCTTGTGCCGTATTAATTCGAACGTTGTGTCACTCTAGTGGATCTGTCCTAAGTGATGACTGCGAAAGCGAGTCTCCATATCGGAAGAAGAAGTCGAAGTAGTTAAGAAAAATCTTTCGTGACTCTAGAGTACGCGATCAAGCAAAAACATTACCGAGAATAAGCCATTTGTAACCATAGAATTTTTTTGAATATGGAATATCTACTCGAGGTCATTAAAGAATCGGTTTTAAAGAATGTTGCAATTGAGCAACTGTTTATGATCTTACATGTGAGAGCTTAGTACCTTCTCTAGCCATGATCGTATTTAGCGTGAAAACAAAAATTTTCGACAACGAATTTTTATTTCAACACAACAGCGATTCTACGCATTTCTTTAAGACAAAAATGATCAATTACTACCGAAATGTTGATAGTCTCAACCATTTTAATACGATTTTTGAACCAGGCTTTGAAACGGCTGTTACTTGAAGAAGGTACCGTGCCACTTTAGGCCAACGAACAAGTTCCTGAAAGATATTGAATGTCGTAAAGTTCCTTAAGTGCAAACTACGAAAAAGTTAGGACTAGATAGTTGCAGTGACTATAACTCACCGAACTGTTTCACTTGTGGAAAGACCAGCGTTATATCAGCGCACCCGTATGGGTCTAAACGACGCATGTATTTTTGGACACTGAAATTTTGTTGAAAACCTACTTTTTGGATGCAAAAGATTTTTATGAATCCGTCTTACTTTTGAAGCGCTATACGTTCGCGTTCAAATCCGCTTGCTACTTGAGTAGCTTGACTAATAACCTGCAACACTTTTGCAATGATTCGAATCCGTGACTATGATGACATAAATACTCTTGCCTTAGATAGAAAACTTCTCGCTCCATAACCAAGACGAAGAAAGTTACGAAGAAAATCGCCAGCTTTTTGGAAAGATGGTCGATTGTAGTTGCGTAGATAGACGGCCTTAATTGTACAATGCATCTGCGTTGATTACTCCTCACAATCACCCATTGATTTCCGCGACAAGCTCTTCATATAAATCTGAGAATCGCCTTTGATTCCTCATTATGGCAAGTAAATTCGGAGTATTGGTTATGCCTATGCACCATGAGCATCGAGAATGATAAGCTCTGTTTTAATGATGTGCTGCTTGTCTCTCATGAACGTGAGAAGTCCCGTGTATTGGGGTGAATCAGGTGAATGATAAGTAAAAAGATAGGTGTTATCTTTCCGCAAAGCGCTAAAATATTGTGCTCATTTCGTAGAGCAAAAAAATTGTCATAGATAGTACTTTCTCACTGTGCCTCATTGAACACTTTTCTCCTTCCTCAAATTGTTCCTTACCCTCGAAACGTCGTATGTACACTTTCTTAGTTGCTCATGTGGTAAACTTTTTAAGTCCTCACGCGACATTCCCGAAATGTCGTTAATCAAGCCAACGACATCTGAAATGAATGATTAATTGTCACATGAACAGAATGACAAATATTCGATTTGTGCTCTTACCGAATGCATCTGCTCTTTTTGCTCTTGGCATTACGTCTAAGCGCAATGCCTTTACCGACACGACAGCCGAAAGAGCAATGGTCGCAAGCAAAAGGCGCATTAATGTCTGAGTGTGATCTATACTTGTATTCAACGGCTCTGAACTGAAGATATTATTGCCAACAGCGATCAAGATGTCTTTTTTTTGTGGGATGTTAGCAAATAGCAATTGGGTTGTGAAGCTCCAATTCCGTACAAATTTCACCTTGTTTTTCTAACAAAATTCATATCTTATAGAACTTAAATCGGACTCAGAATGTGGTTTATGAAGTTACCAATTTCTAACGTTTTCTTTGAAAGATTACTCTACTTTATATCTTTTCTTCTATTGACTGCAAAAACCATTGAAAAAGAGGCTTAGAAAGAAGGAAAGATGAGAATTTGTCTATAAATGTATGCCGGAGGACATTTTATAGGTGACGTAGGGCAATGATTCCAATGGAAATTATTTATTCCGTGAATCTGGAATCTAATTCCATGTTCACATAAGTGAAAAACTTTTTCCATTAATGGCTCAATATATTCGTAGCAACGTGCTAGAACTGGCAAGAATAATTTTGTGCTTTCCTGCCAAGCACATATCCGTTGGAAGAATATTGGAGGAATAAAAATATAAAATGCTAAAAAGCACAAAAATATATTGTTCGACGGCGGATAGCATTGCGGTGGATTTCATCTCCGAGGCGTGGACATTTTAGCGAGTTTCTCTCTTCTAATATAGGAAGAAAGATTTATCTAATGCGAAGCCTGTTCAAAAACTTTTTAACTTGATTGTTAACGGACAGTGTCACAAATTTTACTCGGCTAAATATTCGACGTACTATTTTTCTTCAAAAGTGGTTGTTGAAATCCACTGTCAACAGTCGCCTATCATCATGGACCTTCGTCTTCGTTGACGCTGCAGTCAAATTTTTTAGTGGAGAGTTGTTGTGGGCAAAAAGTTCATCACTCGAATTTCAATAGCATAAAAACGCCTTTTTTGACATCCATGATATCTCCTTTGTAAGCCTTTCAGCTATTGTTTACCAATTGAACAAAGTTTTACGTGAACGGAAAATGTGCATTCCTTTGATGAAAATATCTGCCCTGAGGTATGGTGCAAGGTTATGGGTGATCACGAAGCACTCTTCTCTGCAGTTCATTTTCGAACGTTCAGAATTCATGGAGGCAGCTTTGAGACTATCTTAAGCTCGAAATGTTAGGAGTATTGGGCCTTGCACAGCTAAAAGGAGTATCGTGATACGAGTTTCAATCTAACCTATTTTTAGACTTTCAGCACTATATAAGTGCCATGAAAGACCTCTTGAAAAGCTTCAAATGTGTTATCCGATTGTAACCAAAGAGTCTTACCAAATCGTTGTAGCTTACTTAAAAAGCAAATACGCCAACAAAGAAGCCCTGGCGGACCAGTTACCAAACCGTCATCACATAACAAAAGCAACGAGCGAACGCTGAGCGGATCAAGAGTTACTGTGCTAGCCCCTATCTACAATCGTAAACCTGCTTCGTCATAAGAGAGAGCTAGTTGACAGTATGTATCTTCAACAGCAACTTCTCAAGAAATTTTTAAGAAAAGTCCAAAGACACACTCTCAGTCAAACGATTCAACTCAGAACACAGAAAGGACGTGCGACAGACGAACTCCTAAGCACCATCAGCCAATATTTAAGCGAAGAGCAGCAACTGGAAACCCAAGTGGGAAAAGAGCGCGACTTCAGTAGAGGGTTCCACTAGAGCTCACAATTTGTGCATTATTTGCGGATCACCAGGGCATCCAGTGGCCAAATGCAAATCTGTACCGTGCCGAAACTGCGGCAGATAAGGCCAACATACCTCCATCTGCAAGGACAGGAACGTGCCATCGGACAGCAGGCCAAGGAAAAAGGAGAAAGTTGAAACCGACGAGATGCAAAGACTTGAAAAACGACTGCAGACAACGAAAAAACACAGCAGTTCAAAAAAGTCCAAAGCTAACGCATTGATCCTGAACACTACAATCAACGAGAAATCTGTTATGCAGCCTCAAAAAAGCGATGCAACAAAGGCACAGATTGTGGTTGGAGAAACTCGAGTCCTTAACAAAAACGCCAAAAAGCAAGAGAAAGTATACGTAGTATTTGACACAGGAGCGGATAGATCGTTCATCTTTAAATTTGGTCAAACGATTGCTACATAGTGGCTCTAAGGTCTTGACCATACATACATTAGGAGATTTCGAACAAGTCAAGATGATTTGCGGAGCAACATTCGTTCAGTTACGAGATGCGCAAGGTGAATCTCACGACATCAAAGTAACCGTAGTTGAAAACATCACGAAGCCACTGCGACGCGTACCGCTAAGTAAAAACGATAGTACCTTCCTACGTGCCAATAACATCAAGCTTTCCATCGATCAGCACTCTCAAAGATCCAACCAAAAATTCCTCTTGGTTGTGCAGACCTCTTCTACCTGCTGGACAACGGCTTAGCCCCGAAGAAGATGCTATTTTCAGAACTACATCTGATCTCATTAAAACTAGGATACCTGATAACGGGAGTACACGAAAGAGATCAACCTGCGTCAAACATCAGCACCCTTTTCTCACGTGAACTACTAATCCTAATGACGATCCTGTAGAACAATCCTGCAATAAGCTCTGTTCATTCGAATCAACAGGGATCCATGATTCACAGGACCAACCACAAAAGAACGGGAACCACAAAGCATGGCCAACATTTTGAAGAAACAATAGAAAAACGAGACGATGGCTATTACGTGAGATTGCCATAAAAAGATGACGCGCGAACTCTCCCAGACGACAACGGAATTGCCATAAAAATACTACACGCTACACTCAACGCCTTGAAAGGTACGCCTGCTATTTTGCAAAAATACCATGAGAGCATCGAAGAACAGCTGCAGCAAAACGTTATAGAAGAAGTAGACGAATCAGCACCGAGCAAAGGAGCGATGGTACACTATCTTCCTCATCAGGTAGCACAGACTCCCAACAAAGAGACAACAAAACTAAGAATCGTATACGACCTCAGCACAAGCAAAAATTAGCCATAGATGAACAACGTCCTTCGCCAGAGACCAGTCTTGTTACCTCAGATATTCGAAATCTGGCTTAGGTTTTGGATCAGTGACGTCGCTCTAATTAGCGATGTCGAGAAGGCCTTTTTTACAAACAAGACTGCATGAGGAGGATAGAGACGCCACACGCTTTCTATGGATCGGGACATATCACAACCAGTCAACCATAGTAACGTAGCCGTCTACAGATTTACGAGAGTCACGTTTGGCCTCAACTGCTCACCATTCCTACTCGCTGGAACAATCGAACGCCACTTGACCAACTACGTGGACACTGCAAAGCTTGGCAGAGAACTAACGGAGAATACGTACTTAGACAACGTATTCGTCAGGGCATCATCAACGAAGGAAGCATTCAACAGCTACAGAGAATCGAAGCGGATCTTCAACGAAATGGGCATTCCTCTCAAACGATCAAGATACGATGCAACAAATCGACGCAATGGATTCGACTCAGATCACGAAACAACGAGTGCTGGGGATAACGTGGTCTTCCAAAGAAGACGAGCTAGCGCTCTCCTGAAACTATTCGCGAAAGAAGAAACTAACCATACGGTCCATTGTAGAACAAGTGGCAACCATTGATAATACGATAGGATGGCTTGCGCCAATTACTTTACCAGAAAACTGTTCTACCACGGCTATGGACACATGACTACAAATGGGACGACCAACTGTCACCAGAGCATGTGGAACAATGGCGCAAAATAGCAAACACTTTCGACGGGTTCGAAGCACGTCTTCCGAGGAAAATCACCCAAATTGGAGTTCCTGGCAAACTCTTCCTCTTCGTGGACGCCAGCAAGCGTTGCATGGCGACATACATGCGCATACCTCACAACAAATGAGTCCATCTTCTCAAAGCAAAATCCAAATTACACTCACTCATATCCAAAACCACGATTCGGAAACCGGAGCTTAATGCTCCAACGATGGCAACGCGTTTGACTTACACAATCTGCACGGTTCTAAAGAATTATTTAAGGACAGAAAGGATAACTATGCTATCTGATTCGAAAATCACACTGAACTTGCTGAGAACTAGAACAGGAACGGATTGCAGTACACTGGTGAGCAACCGAACAAAGGAAATACGATGCATTGTAAACGAATTGGACGTAACAGTACAATCTGGATAAGTAACGACTGATCTGAACATAGCAGACTGCGCAACATGCCGAGTAAACAAAGTCGAGTTCGAACATCAAACATGGTGGACAGGACCATCATTCATCAAAGATCAAGTCTCCCAGAACCACAACCGGTTCAGCTTAAAGCAAGAAAACGAACGAAGAAGGGGACTGCTATAGTTCTACAAACAAGCGCTGATATCAAGGACGAGCTACTGGATTGGAAACGTATCAAGCAGTGGAGAACAGGGAAACGAATCACAGCATACGTCCTTCGAGCTATCAAAAAGCTATTCACGAACGTAAATGAAGAACTGTGCAAACGTGTACTGAGAAGCATTCCAGAAGTCAACTCAGTGACGGCAGACCATCACATTACGAATACAGACAACGAAATGACGTTAAGGAAATTCTTCGCTGCAGAGAACGAATCTGAAAGTCAGACAAATCATTCTAAATGAAGCAATCAATGCTGATCACACCTCAAACCGAACTAGCTCAAGCCATGATAACTGAAGACCACCTTTCATACCATGCAGAAACGAATCAGACAATGGTTAACGTTAGCCATCGATTTTGCATATCTCGACTAAGGCAAACGACCCTTCGAATCATCAGAAAATGCATTCCGTGCCAAGAGATGACCAGCGTATCGTACAAATACCCGACTATGGACGATCTGCCGGAAAGAAGAGATGTTAGGTCACGCTCGTTCGAGCACATCGGTATAGATTACTTTAGCCCGTCGTGCATAAAAGATAAAGATTACACAAGGAAAGGATACGGAGGTTTCTGATATGCGCTAAGACAAGGCTACTTCACCTAGAGCTGGTACTGGACATGACCATCGACGAGTTATCATTAGCCCTACGGCAACTCTTCGCAAGCGCGGAATCCCACGTTCATTCACGTCAGATAACGCAGTTAATTTCAGTCTGGCAAAGTAGTTCCTAAGTACAACCATAATGCTTATAAAGAAAGATGGTTCATTCACAAGAACGATTCAAGACCACTTTCCAACGGACGAAAGCGCATCAATTAGGACGCGGCAGCAAGCAATCAAGGCATTGATATCAAGCCACAGGCTGACAGAACGATATTGGACAATCTGGAGCCAGCAATGCCTCAGAAGTTTAAAAGAGACTTACAAGTTCAACACGGATCATAAGAGAGGCACGAGCGACCCTACCGGAAGTGGGAACCGTTGTACTTATTCATGAATCTGTACTTCCACGCATCAGCTGGAAAATAAGCCGATTCATTAGCCTGCAGCAGTAGGCAGTGGAGCGATAAGAGAGGCGCAATTAAGACTACTCAACGGTCGTACTATAAAGCGATCAGTCAAACCACTGATTCTCCTCAATCAAACGATTACGAGGAACCACCACAAGACCGAGACGTGAACGACGACCAGCAGAGCAACGATGAACCCGAACAAAGGCGATACAACCCACGTCCACGAGCAACGATGCGTGACGGTACAACATCGCCAACGCAACAAGACGAGGCCAACTACTTCTATCAATCCAGCGACTTCAACGCAAAAAACGCAATCACCTAAGTTTAATTTTATACATTCAATGCTATACGTCAGTAACTACGACACTGCAGGTTCTATCACGGTCGCGGACGAAGCAAGGAGCCCACTGGACACCGAACCTCACCTTCTCGGGGCCCGACTATAGCAACTTATGCAATATTCCTTGCTAATTTTCTTTATTATATTACTCGAGTGAGCGATATGATAAGGTGGACGATCGTTTAGCTAACCTTAAAGAACAAACAGCGATGGGGTTTCGCGCGGAGAATGTGGATATGATATATCGGACGTACGCGAGCAGAGGGCCGACACGACTTCTGCAGTTGAGCTCGTGGAGCTAGCCTGTGCGGTCACCTATCTATCTCGAAGGAGAGATCCTTCATGAACGTGTCCGCTCTCTTGATGGCATGCTATTCGCTTTCGCTGATTACATGATTTACATAGCCTGGTTGCATACGTAATACTTGCTGACGACCACGTCACATAAGACGTGTGGGGTTGTGTACCACTTTCGGCCTGATTATCGATTATTCGTAGTTCAATGAAGATTGTACTGCAAGCCCGTGCCACGGAGACGAACCCAATAGTGAGAGTCGTGGGCGACTCACTCCCGTAAGATAGGTAGCGGGTTTGTACGACGATCTGGATTCTTGCTACGTACATATATGATTAATAAAATGGCAGTAATTACATGTCATCTACCCAGTATACCACCCCGTGGTCTCGTCCTTCTGAGGTGGCTATGGTATCTCCACAAGCCTTTGTCTACTGGTTGCGGCTGCAAGCAATCTGAAAACATCTCGAGAATTGTCCAGTTGTTCTTGTTCTGTGGCGTCGTGTATATTGGCGTTTGACTCATCACTCATTATCATGATCGACCGATCGGTGATCGGTTGGATCCCAACCGACTGTTGATCGATTGAATTAATTCGTAATATGTCGTTGAAGCGTTGATGTATGATTATAACGGGTAAATCCTCGGGATATATTTTTTGTAATTATTGTTTGTTTTAGATTGCTCTTATTCTTGCTGTATTTATTGATAATCCGCGTGGCAGGCTAATTGACTAGCTACATCACAGTAGCACAGCTCCTCAGACACGAGCATCTAGCACTCGAATCACTACAAGGGTAATGGACACCAAATTTATTGACCAGAAGTAAATAAAATTGCTCAGTAACACTGATCACTCTATGCGCCTCCAGCCTGATCTAGTACATTTCTGTTATCTCTCAGGCAACAGATCAATACCGTAGAGCTCATAGAACTCGTCGTTCTTGGATCTGAAGAAAGTTCTCATTCCTCGATAGATATGATTGATGTTTCGAAACTTCTTCTTGTTTGGGAAGTACTCCAGCGACCGAAAGAGGTGATAGTCAGCCGACGATAATTCGAAACTGTAAGCGGATGATGCACCATCTCCCAGCACGGATCGGTCAACTTCCTCTTTGTCAATTTCCTTACTCTCCGCCTTGCGTTGTCCTCAAGCAGGATAGATTGGGGTGACGTCGACGTGACAGAGCACGATTGCAGCTGTCCGAAACGCTGTTCGCCTGAGCACAAATTCATGAGCCATTACACGGTTGATGTTCTTAAAGACAGTCTGTGTACCACGTCGTCCAATTCGTACTCGTAAAGCAGCAATTGTAATAAAGCCTTTGTTAAGCGGCCTTATGCGGCAAGTATGATCAAATGTAGTAGCAAAAGAAAGCTCAGAAAATTCTGCACAAAGCGGTATTGATTCGCTAGATGACAGAGATGTGATCAGGCTAATGGCGCATACTTTGAATAGGCGTTGTTAAGCAATTGTAGTCACTTTAGGTGAATGAATTTAGTATCTATTGCTCTAGTTCTAATACTTATTAGAAGACCCATTAGTTACGGAGAGTTCACCTGCACTTTCTCACAAAGTGTATGTCTGATTCATTGTCTGAAGGTAGCTTCGAATCATGCCTATGTACTTTTATTAGGTAACAGGCTTTTAACCAAATTGATTCCTAGAATACATTGTATGGACGAGAACACGAACGTATGCAAAAAAACTCTCTGTAAACCCAAAAGGTGTGAACCAAATTGTTGCAGAAAAAAAGAAATCCATTCCATAGATCCATTTGCTGCACATGAAAGATTAAGATCGCTCTTTACCCGTCTCTAACTACTATTCGCAATTTGAGAACGTACCACGTAGCGCTGTTGGGATTCTTCAGTGAACATTAGTCAAAGTTAATTTTTGATGCGCAAAAATTGAATCACATCGCCTCGCAGTTACTATAATTATGAACAAGACAGACTGTTAATCTCTAAACGGATATTTTCTCTGAAAAATCGCCTATCTGAATGGTGCAAGTGTGAAAATATAAGCGAAACTGGGAAGAGGTTAGTGGAAGAGATTTGGCAAGTAGGAAAAAAACCAAACGTGAATTTTTCGAGAATAACTATCGTAAGTACTTGAAATATTCACAATACAATGCTCAATATTTTCGTCTTTCCTTGAAAAGACCCTTTCAAAAGTGTGTAGAAATGAAGTGACAAAATAGACTGTCATTGCATAATCTATAGTCTTGATTTGACAAAGGCTTCCAGCGTTAATTCGAACTGCAGTAAACCCCTCCCTTGCCGTTTTTCACCTTAGCACTACCCATCACTGTATATATTACAAAAACGATCAGATCAATGACCTTCGCCAAAAAAAAAGAAAAAGTTTTATTATTTTACCGAGGAAAAGTTGAGTTTTTTCAAAAAGATTTGAGTTTAGAATGGAGTTCGAATGGAGCGGATCCTTATGAAGGTAAATATATTCTCTGAAGTCATGGTTTTAACCAGTTCAATTTACAAGCTTTTCAGATCATTTAGTTGCCAAAACTGCTAGCAATTTTCGAAAAGCACGCACCGTTTATCAAAAAAGCCAAAAATTTTCTTCTTTTAACATGTAAAATCCGTTTATTTTTTCAAGAGTACAGGGCTTTCATCTTTTGCCCAATCCCTCCTAGCACTCTACTTCAAATTCTTATGGTGTCCTCGTATGGAATGGAAAGTAGAAATAATTTTGTGCACACAAGTTTAAATAATCCGTCACCACATCGTGCACGAATCCCTGTACTTCTTCCATTGATTCAGCTTTCACAGCTCATTATAGGTGATCGCGCTCGCGATTATCTTCGCTTGTGGTTTAATAATCTGAAATTCGATCCACTCGTGAGCATAGCCAACCTATGAATATGCCGAATAGATCAACTTCTTCTGAGGAATTCACTGTCCTCATTTGTGTCGGCTTTTGCACTCACTTGTGATGGATCCACTGATCTTTGTTTTCTCCGAATTTTATAATCTATTTGAATCTAATCAGTCTCAGGGACATATTGGCGCTCAAACATATATGCTATCGAAACGGACATGATTACGATTTACTTTCAGAAAATGCCTATTGCCTGTCCAGTGTGCTTTCTGCCATCTCTTCGATGTTGATGGGTATCAGCTGCTGCTTCATCTGAATTACAGAAGTAGAAGAAGTGCTTCGTCAAAATAGTGAACATTTAGTATAGGCCATCGTCATCAGGCTAATTGCTGGTCTATGTCAAGAGGCTCTACCTATGGCCCAAGCTATTCCTTGCCTTGTACTTCGTTCATTACACAAATAGTTATCCATTTATTTTTAACGTCTTAGGTACAAGGAGAGCGATCTCTTCAACTGTTTACCTACAAAACTTAATAGGTAGCAAATTAAACAGAACACTCAATATGAGCCAATAATCATTGCCAAATACTGACAGAAATATGACCATTGATAAAGGCTAATTATTAGGTTGTTGTAAAAATGACCCTAGTCTTTTGGAAGTTCGAAACCGCAACTATTTCAACTCTACTTTCAGCGAATGGAGAACGACAGTAGCGAAGTCGACGTTGAGTTCTTCTGCACCACCTGGTGTACTCTTACAAGAATCATCTTCGATGATTGCCTTTAAATTGTCGTATATCAACTTCCCATAAACGCACTGCGTCCCTCATCTTCAAGGTTCCCGCCTTTTTCACAAATCTTCTCGAACCACCAGTGCAGTGCACGTTCGTTAGCAGCTTCCCGGTTAAATGCTTTGTTGATGTTGCAAGCCGCTTCTACTGCTCTGCTACCCATTTTAAACTCGAGTAAGACAATTCCACCAAGTTGCTTTCTGTACAACTACCTTTCCACAATCAGTCTAAATAATTTCTGTTTTGACTGTCAGTTGCAGTGGTATGATGTTACAAAATCCAATATGTGGAGTGCTGTGCAAAAACGTTTGCGTCAGCCGGGATTCGAACCAGATCTCACTCTTTCCGGGAGCGTATGCTAACCGCTGCACTACCGACGCTCGTTTTGCACAGCACTCTTATTTACGCTATAACGCGTCTTGTCTGCCAACAGCCAACCGTCGGCGGTCTGGCGGCGCAGCCGCTATCGGCATTGAACCCACTTGTGTTGACAGACATTGGATGTCGATAATCATAAATTCTTTCTATTTTGACTGCCACTTGCAGTGGTATGATGTTATAGAATACCCAATATGGCTGCCCCGCCAGATCGTCGACGGTTGGCTGTTGGCAGACAACGCGTTATAGCGTAAATAAGAGTGCTGTGCAAAACGAGCGTCGGTAGTGCAGCGGTTAGCATACGCTCCCGGAAAGAGTGAGATCTGGTTCGAATCCCGGCTGACGCAAACGTTTTTGCACAGCACTCCACATATTGGGTATACCTTTCCACAGTCTTAAATTCTAGGTTGGGAAAAAAATTCCTAAACTCGTGAAAAATTCACATTTTGAGTTTGTCTCACATAGTACCAGTTATTGTGAACTCATGACTGTATCTCTGAGATGTTTCAACAGGAAACTGCCACAGAAACACTAGACAGCGTTTGAGGAAAAGTACCTGACATTGATTGGTCGAAAGCGCGAGCTGTTTCAGCGAGACAATGCCAACCTCACACCGCAAAGAAGAGTATGGAGAAGTTTGATGAACTGGAGGAAGTCGGGGTCTTGCCGCACCTAGCCTACAGTACAGACGCTATGCCGTCCGATTGTAGTCGAATTTACGCCGTATTGGAACATTTCCTAAATGCACGCCGATTCGAGGCATCAAAATCAAGTTGGAGAGGCTTGTCAGGAGCTTTTTCATTCAAATCCCAAGGAATGGTGTTTTCGAGCAGATCCGGAAGCTTGCAGATTGCTGGCAGAAGATTGTGGATCATGACGGCTTTTATTTTGAAGACTAATCATTGTTGCTCTTAATTGAAGTTATATATTAACTTGAAATTGTCAGCGGTTTCTAAGGAACTTGTCCTTAACTTAATATAAAATACTTGTTGGGTAGAGTAAACAATTCCCCAGCACCCCTGAAAAACCCATAGTTTTTACATAAATCCAATCAAAACAATTATTATCTTCAAAATAGAGACAGTCATTATCCAAATCTTTTGCCAACAATCTACAAACTTTGAATCATCTCCTAATCTCCAATCCTTGTGCTTTTAATCAACGAAGCTCCTAACATGCTTCGCTTAAAGTCGGTTAACGGAAACAAATTAAAATCGACTCATTTCGCTGGACGAAAT
This sequence comes from Parelaphostrongylus tenuis, assembly GCA_019055375.1. Classification (NCBI taxonomy): domain Eukaryota; kingdom Metazoa; phylum Nematoda; class Chromadorea; order Rhabditida; family Metastrongylidae; genus Parelaphostrongylus; species Parelaphostrongylus tenuis. The sequence goes on along the minus strand of JAHQIW010000085.1, from coordinate 25,749 downwards.
TTTTTCATAAAAGTGTTAAGAATCATTCGAAAGCTCAAATCTCTAGATAGTGCAATGCGTAGTCGTTTTTCAAAGAGACCATTTTATAAGACTGCAATTCATTACAAAATTATGTTTTACATTGGCCGTGCAATTCTTTTATTATTTCGTTGGAAGCACGAAATGCACATGAACGTGTAGAAAATGTTCTAATAAGAGAGTCGGACATTTAATCAGGAGTTTCTATCACAGTGAAGAACCAGTTTTCAATTGTTCAACAGTGCGCACTTTTCTACGGCCCACGGAAGGGCTAATCGATCGGCGGCCATGGTGAAACTGTCGCATCTGCTCTTTCCTCGCTCCCCACCCCTGGAATAGCCAAAAGACCCATGCCCGCGTTTGTGAATTTGGTCTTATTTTCTTTAGTGAATTCCAGAAAAGCGGTTCTTTTGGATATGAAGCACAGCGTTGAAATCAGAAAGTCTTGCGCTATCAAATGTTTACTGATAATCTATATAATGAGCTCTATCCGGCGAGAAAGCAAGCGTGTGAAACACAAATGATTTCCTTTTGAGGAAGCGTTATAGAAGACTTTTCTGTAAAACGGTTCTGTAGGGCATTAGTTGAAGAAATAGGCTATTGAATGATTACTAAGACTATTTATGCAGCGAAAGGAGTCGTTTCTTCTCTTGTTTTCTTCTAATCAAAAGAACCCATGCCTCTTCAACTTGATCAAATATCTCGAGTCGGCATCTACGCACGAAAAGTTCCATTGGGAACACCTCGAATGAGACAGCGCAGCATCTGAACTGTGGGCTGGGTGCGGCAAGACCTCGACCCCGTCCAGTTCATCAAACTTTTCCTTAGTCCTCTTGGCGGTGTTAGGTTTGGCATTATCCTGCTGAAACCGCGAGCACTTTCGACGAACCAGTGTCGGGTACTTTTCTTCAGCGCAATGTGGACTGTTCTTAAAAGTTTTTGAAAGAAATATTGCTGAAATATACCCATGAATCTATAATATCTGGTGCTGCTTGAGGCGAACATAGAATCCAAATCTTCTGAGGACGTTAGAAAACTTTTACCTCGTTCTAATGAAAGGGGAAAGAATGACATGTTCAGCATTGTATCAATTTTCGAGAGGCACGCATTCTATTTTATTGCAGAGAAGTCAAGTGCGTAGTCTTGCTTTCCAATAACTATTGCTATTGTATCAAATTACATATCATGCCAGTATCAATATCCTCCAGAGTAATCTGGTTGCGTTTTGGCGAAGCACTTCATAGCAATGTAGAGTTTAGCTTGCCCAAGTTGAACAGGTCGGATTCCTCAGATTAAATTCTAACACGTGCGCTCACGGTTTGAAATGAGATAATGAGACAACTGGACCTCAGCTCAAAACAACAGTTTTTTGAATATATATGTTTTAAGATAGTTTTAGACTTTTTCGAGGCTGTTATGTTACAAATCTTTCGTATCACGCGCGTTTCGGGGTACCGCCATCATCAGATCCGTTCGCTCCGTGTGATGGAGATGGCGCAACGAAGAATGGTGAACTGACGGCAAGAAAAATAATGGCCGACAGCGTACCTGCAGTCGATGCATTATTTTTCTTGCCGAAAGTTTGCCATTTTCGTCGCCCCATCTCTATCATAGGGGGCGAGTGGTTGTAGTGATGGCGGTATCGCCGAAACGCGCGTAGCCACGAACGAAGTGTGACATAACAATGTCCATAAAGGCTAAAACCATTCTCAAAGCCTTATATTGACTGGTCGATCAAAAGTCATTTTTTGAATGTCCAAATAAGCTGCTAAGCTAAAGTATACTCTTCCACCCCAAAAAAAAAATGAAAAAATAATAGTTTCTCTGCTAATGAAAATGTTCTTCTAGTCGGATGTTGAATCGTTGTTATGAATAAGTTATGTGCGTAATGATTTTCGTTTTTCTTCGCTGTGGTGAATACGAAATTGTTTTTTAGATTTTCCGAATAACTAATTTCCATCGAAAGCTTCCTCTGCCGACTATAAAATCTCCCTCTGCATTTAATAATCGACTCATCATCTCTTTCCTTCGTTCTTCTTCCTTTCAATGATTCTCTTACAGAATGAAAAGCAGACAACCAAATATTATAAAAAAGGACATCTGCTGCATGATACCGAATTTTATGCGGTGGTAAATAGGGGGTTACTCGCGAGATCGCTTCTCAACAAATGTAGAGGTTATTCGAAAGAGGGAGGCTGTTCCATAGCGGACATTCACTCGATCTATTACAATTAGATGCATGCATTTTTTTCAATCATTGTCTCATAACAGGTCCTAAAGAAATCCCCTGTAACGAGGTCTTTTTTGAAATAAAGTGAATTTTCGAAACTTTCCAAAAACCTGGTCGAATAACACAAAAGGCTATTAGAAAATTTAGATGAGTGACACTGGAAATGAAAACCTGGGGAATACAAGTGCCATATTGGCAATTTTGGTAAAAAAAATTATGAAGTGCCGATAGAAGAGATTTCGGTCAAATTTTGCGAGGAAATAAAAACAAGTAAATTTTTGCTCAACAAAAAAGGCTCTGTGATTGTATCAAGGTCTCTACAAAGCTGTGAGAATAATTTCAAGTCCTATTTTAAAGACAGATTAGCCTTTCATTCAAACTACAATGCGTCTTCTGCTTGCTTTCTTCATTCTGCGAACGTTCGTAACGACTGTCGAAGGCAATTTGCCAAGTGAGAGCTCAAGTTGAATTGTAAACAGCCTATTCAATAGAAAAATCACCTGATCATTTATAGAAATCGACGAGACAATTGACACTATGACGGGAATGTCGCAGGAGGATTTGAAAAGCTTCCCAGACTTACATTATCCAGGATGTACATACGATGTTTCGCAGGTAAGAAACACAGTCTACATGAAAGCAAATTACAACATTTGATGGATAAATCAGATACAGAAGTTCCTCAATGTTCCTGCCTTGATATCAAATCGCAGTTCTAATTTTCTTTGAGTGAAAGCCTTATATTCTCCAGACTCCATCCTCATGATGAAGAATAAATAGCGATTGGGATATCCGCGTATAGCTTGTAATAAAAATTAATTTGAACTATGAGGCATAATCGACACAAATCTATTGCACACTTAGGTCTTATACCTGCGCAACGCACAAAAACCAGCTTACCAAAGTGCTTCCACCTTCTATGGCGCGTTTCGTTATCTCACCCCGAAAGCGAGGCAGTTCATAGCTAAGGTGAGAACAACTTGGTGGATTTTCTTGCAAAAATTGATCCCTATGGAAATGTTTCAGCTTTTCCATGACGGCGCTCTTGTAGCACAGGGAAAAATTACCAACAACGTCGCGGCACAACGGTTTGTAGAACTCATTAAACTTTCTCGATTCTCATAACTCGTCTCACTTTACTCTGCTTCAGTGCTCAAGATAACATACGTGCTTTGTATCCAAGAGACTGCATTGATATTGCACTTGTCTTTCCACAAATAAAACAACTTGGTGAGCTGTTGTCACCAGAAACTTTCAATCTCGTCTGCTTTGAATTTAATACTTAAAGAATTTCACAAAAACCTGTTAACTTCCAGGAATGTGCAACGCTTACTGAAACGGTACAACTTCGTGAAAAAACCCGTTTCATTGCTCTTCACAATGAATCGTTCTGATTTTATTGACACTCTCGAATCATCAAGTGGCCTTATCTGTAACTCTAGTTCTGTAGAATGTGTCAAGCCATCATTAAGCCCAAGTAAAGATTTGTTGCATCTATACATTCGTTACAATTTAAGTAAGGCCTACTGATAACTACTTTTGAGCCACGCATGTCAGTGGTCTGTTGAATGGGATCACTGACATGCGTGGCTCAAAAATAATTATGAGGCATATTGACATTTGAACTGTGGTCTTGCGAAAACACTCTAAACGAAAGATTGGTACATTAAATATACTAGCCAAGAGCAATCGAGTGTACAACACTTTGTGGTAGGTGATAATTTCACTGGACACAGAGTGTCAAACGTTCGTCGTCGCTAACGATCAGTATGGGGACTGGGCACCCACACAGAATTCAAAAAAAACGAAAGGGTAACTGCCCAACTGACGAGATCGCAAGATCGAAACGCATGTATCGGGTTCTATAGGTCAGCCCATTTGACAGACCTTTGACATGCGTTGCTCAAAAATATTTACCAGGCGTATTGAAATTTGAGCTGTGGTCTCAAGAAAACACTCGAAACGAAACTAAAGTTGACAATTAGCTTACATGAGGTTGCACAAATTTTACAACTGCCTAACAGTGAAAAAATAATTCATAACCTTTATTTGATTGCATCTACGCAAAGTTCGCACTAAACTTTCCTTCTTTTGTGAGCATGAAATCGATTCTTTTGGAGACTATAAGTAGCAATGATTTAAAGTGATTACCCACTGATTTTACCTCTTGATTCATTGTGAATTTCCGTAGTCACTAAATTCATTGCTGAGTCGAATTCAATAGCACTGAGCATCGCGCGAATACAGTAATTTCACTTGGTATAGGCACCATTCTCCGAAATGTTCAATATCATCCATCCCTCCCTAAATGAATTTAACACACCTTTGTGCAAGTTACTGAATCACCCAACAATCTTGTTGCTTACAGTTTTTCTTTCTAAGCCAATTTTAAGCTTATATAACAAGTTTTGAAATAGAGATGAAGTTACGGCGGTTCCACCTCTCTCATGACCTGGAAAGATAGGTTGTTCACAATCCAGTCAGTCAAACATCTCCATTACTTGAGTAGAAAAAAAACGCCATACCCAGGAAACATTTTCCACAGGCTCATCGCTTTCTATAAGTAGCCCACTGAGTTGTTCAAATGGAGATCAACCGAGTGAAATTCTAAAGGTTTGCCAGTACACCTCTCACATCAAAACAATAGTTCTTCACAATGTGGTAAATCACGCTTCATAATGGGAGTTTGCTCTCTTAACGCGCTGAGATTTTATGCTCCTGTACAAGAATGATCACTTTTACTTCAGAATTCTCCCCTTTATGTGTCTGCCCACAGTGAGCAGAGCCTATGAGGTCATCGTCATCTTTCCTCTAAAATCTCGCACACAAGAATATTGCTTGTGATTTTGTGTGAGAAAGTGCTTGCAAGTCAGTGGGCGTAAACGAAGAAAAAATAAGGTAAAATTCTAGGACTGGCTGAGCAAATAGTCAGTGGCTATGGAACTAGAGTTCCTCGGACAGGCTTAGTGAGAATTACGTTCCCGAAACAACAATTTCAGCGAAAACGGGGTCTATTTAGCCTGCCGAGAGAAATCGGCTACAATACTGAAATACCGATCATTCTGAAGTGTATGTTAATTCGCAACCGCTAATACGTCTGTCGAAGTCCTTGAAGCAGTATCTAATTTTAGTAGCGACGAAGTCTGGTTAAAATCAAAATTCGATGCAGTACCAAGAAATCTGCTGTGAAATTGAAACAGCGTACTGCGAGAGCAGCACTTCGTGCTGTTTTTGTTAGTAGGACGTACTGTGGCGGTCTTTACACAAACCAAGTTTAACTTCGAAATCGGCATTTTTTTTAATCGAATGATTTCAAAAGCATAGATAGAAGGCAACATATTTCGAAGATCTACTCTCTACCAACCTCAGTATTGTTCGGTCATTCAAAAATGTATTTTTGTAAGCCACAAACGATTTGTTAGAGTAGAATTCGATCGATCTGCTTGAGTTTCGTCTATTTCGCCTTTTTCAGAGCCAGGGAAAACTGGGCTACCTGCATTACAGTCAGCCAAACACCTCTATCACCATTACTTCAATAGAAAAAAATCACCACATCTCGATGTTCATTTCATCAAGCACAAAAAACTTTATAACATACTGAACATGCTGTGTGAATCTTTTACTAAAATGTTCAAGTAAAGACCAGCCGTGCAGAGATCACATAAGCAGACAATGCACCATCCACATCAAAATATACTGCTTTATATCGCATGTGATTGGGAGGAGTTCCTCCTTGCGGTTCGTGTTTGGATTGATGCTGTTTATCCAGAGCATTTCGAAACGTTACGCAGCAAGTATTTACATTCTTGTGCGGGACTTCTATTCAAGGATTCGCTGAGGCGAGGGATCGGCGGAACAGAGGGAGGGTGCTACTGATGAGACCCAATAGGACGAAGTAGGCGCCTTTATAGCACTGGACCTGTCGGCTCAAAACAAGCCATATCATTATCGATTGCTTAAGAAAAAAGCTTTATGCAGCGAAAAATGCTTGAATATGAAACAAAGATCTTTTTTCGACTGTTATAGCGAGGAAAACAGGTTATTCAATCAATAAAATGCATCGTTCAATCCCACTTGATTTTAGCTATCAAATGACTACTAGAACGTTTCTATATTTCTATCAAAGGGCTCAAATAAGGCGGAGAGGAAGGGAAAGAATCGCTAAAACCTCCACCTCTTCTTAGCATACCTTAACTATGAATAGAGATTTCAAAAGCATTTATGCACTGATCGGAGAAATGGGAATCTCAAGTGCGCTAATAATCAAAACAATATGAAGGATTATCGATGAAGCGGGATCGCATGCAACAAGCAGCACTATTTTTGACGAACTACTCATTGTTTTCCAATTTTCAGCCAGTTTGTAATTTTATGCACTTCATGCGATCGCAATCTACGGAAAAAATGGAAGAAATAGAAGATAAATCTGATTAGATTGCAGACAAGTATAGATAAAATAAGGTGAAAATGTTCATTGAAGATTTCAAACATAACCTTCTTACGAATACTTGGTTTTTTTCTTTGAAACTGTGTGGATTATGAATGAAGCAATTGCTGTTTTCAATAAAAATAACCTTATTGAGGTCTGTTCTATCATATCTGACCATTTATTGACACAGAAATCTCACAAGTTGACGAAAAAGTATTACTTTCATTGGAAAACTGCCACTTAGCCTTAGAGCAGGCGCCGGCAGGCTCTCTTCGTAGCCGTCCGAGTCGCCCGCCAGCCAAAATTGGTGCCGTTCTCAAGGCGATAGACAAACTCCTTGTATCAGAAGTATTCCGTTTTTACCTTTTCCTCCAATGGTTAGTATTGTACTTCCCCTTTTTTTTGAAGGTCACGTTATCTCAACCTGCCTTCCTTCAATTCATAACTCTGTGCTCACCATATTTCCACAATTTGATCATTTTCTGCAGTTATCAATATAAAGAGATGGAATGCAAATTTCACACATCGGAAGCGGATGGCCTTGGTTATGCGAGGCGTGGCTCGACGCGGGGTTGACCCCCTCCTCTCCCAACAATCTCCGGCCATCAATAATCGACCTCCTAAGAAACATCCTGCCTGGCTATCCTCTAATTAACAAGAGGATGTACTCAATCAATATTCTGTAATGTTTAGAAGATAACAAACTCCTCAATCAGGTGTTGAACTCGAGGAGGGGAATAGAATGCTTTTAGTACTGAGACCCACTCAGTAAAGTAAAGCTGTGATATGGGTCGCATAAAGTGATAAAAAACTTTGGGCATTAAAAAAGTTGTTCTAGAAAAATTAAACAATATCCTCGTGATAAATTCGCGCGAAACATTTCATTTTAAGTTAGCGCTGTGCGAAGCCAAAGAATATTTTCTACAAACCAGACCATTCTGCTGATCTTAACATTTTTCTCCTATTCTCATATCCTTGAGAGAACACTCCCAGGAAACATTTAATATCCTTTAACTCATCTCTGCTCTCATCATTAGTATGTTTTGCCTTCTCGTTATCTTACTTATATCATATAACGCAGTTTATCGTAAATTCATCAGCTCAAGCACCGGCAGGCTTATCTTAGACCCATATCCATCCCCAACCACGTGCATCACTCAATACCATGACCTTACGACCTTCTTGACGTAATTCAACTATGATCACCTCCTTTCTCTGATATCTAGGCCGCACCGTCTGCAGAACGTTTCATCTTTATTTCAAAAATTTTAATTTAGTCAATCTGCTTATATCAATAGTATTTCGAATTCATTTCCTTTGTGCGAGAGCAAATTTAACCTTTTCGTTAGACAAGATATTTCTCACAAGAGTGCTAGTAATCGTTCGAGAGCTTCTATTTCTGACTAATGCGATACATGGCCATTTTCTAAAACACCTTTTCATAACGCTATAAAATTCAAAATAAAATTATGTTTTGCACAATCACAAGTTTTTTCTCATCTCTTCTATTTTCGCCAGACAAAACTCCTTTCTTAGGATGCTAGTACTCTTTCGGTAGTAGAAGTCTCAAACAAAACAAAAACGTGCCTGTTTTTTGGGGAAGCTTTTTTTGTCAGCGCTATAGGAGAAAGAAAATATTTGTGTTTACACACCTTGCCTGAAAAAGCTTTTTCTTTAGATCATTACCAATCATACAAGCATAAGTTCCAGTAATTCCAATGCTCTACTTTTTTTCTGGAAAGACCGTTTCACTGCAGTGTCAGGAGAAATAGGATGAGACTTCACATGGCGGCGTGCTTGCATGCCGGCTACCCTACCCGTTGCGGGTAAGAGCGATCGATTGATGGCCTAATGTGCTAGACATTCCTCCGCTTGAGAGAAACTCCATATAAAGCAATTGACTCGGATATTAAGAGACTACACGTTCATATACTTTCCTTGTTTACAGTGGATTGTACACGCGATAAAAATGAAGGCGCGTGGCGTGTGTGAAACACAATTTATTTTGTATACTACATCTTTCTATAACGCTCTTTTCAAGAAAAGGCCACTCAGCGCTATAGCTAGAGATCTAAGCTTTAGAATGTTAACTAACACCCCTACGAAAACTTCTTGTCCACCAAAAGGAATCCGCTTCATCAATTGTTCCCGGATAACGGAAAAGAACTTTCTCTTTATCTACATATTATACTCTTGTTATTTCGCTGCATAAGCTCTATCCAGTGATTAGCGCGATTTCCGTAAGTATACTACTTTCGCCTACTCAATCACTTACACTGTCAAATTGATAACTTTGTAACGTGATTGCCATGCAGTACTCTGTGTGTCAGTGGTTCAGCTACCATGTTTGAATTCAACGTTTCGGGCTAAACAAGAAAGTTCACTTGCCACAACTAATATAAAAATCAACAATAAAATCAAGGTGCGTTTAGGTCCAACAAAGGTTAGGTTTATGGAAATCTTCGCGTAACACGTAAACGCCTTAACACTCATCATCAGAGATAAACCGCGAACCTTTTATGAGGAGATCATGCTGCAGCTTATGCAGTTCTATCACATTTCCGGAAGTCATTAATCGCTAATCGAGTCCATTCTACTTTGACTTCGAGGAAAGGCTGCGAGTCAATATGTGTGTGTGTTTAATTGATCAGAACAAGGGAGCCATGACCGAATGGTTGTGATGTTCGTCGCGGCGCTCGTGGTATCAAGCCCCCTTCACAACACTCCCTGGCAGTCAGCAACGAACACCTTGTAGAACTCCACAGCCAGACCATCCTCGAGATTATAAGAAAACTTGTTCAGTCAGTATTCGACGACGTTCAGAGAGAAGACGAAAGAACTACTGAATGCTATAAGCACAGGAATTCGCACAGTGAAAAAAGAACAAAATATCGGGCAGACAGATAATAAGGTGAAGTGAAAATTCGAACAAGTTAGCAAAAAATGAGAAGAAAAGTAGATGAACTTCTGCTCAAAATCAGTTAAATACTTTCATCGTTTTAAATCACATTAACGAATAATTTCCATTATTTTTCACGCTATTGCTCGGATACTCTTCACAACACATTCTATGTGTAGTGTGGTGTGAGTGTTCGGGGTCTCGTGAAGTCGCATCGAGTGAAGCACAGCAAGTTGTTGTGAAGAAACGCTGCCATAATCAAGGTCACCAATTCGTCCAGCATCCTATTCCATTAGATTTGAATCATGCGACCCTTATACTTACAGTGCAGAACAAGTCAAAATCTGCTTTTTCTTGCCTTTTACTGTCTAATTCCCAAACACTAATTTACAGTACTAAATATAGAGAACGATAATTATTGCAAACATTTCAGATTATTGACCGTTTTTAGCAGTGGCATGATGTTTCAGATATATGTCCATTTATAGTGAGATGAGCGATGTGCAAAATGGGCGCTAGTAGTGTAACGGATAGAGCACGCGCTCCCGGAAAAAGTGAGGTGCGGATTTTAGTCCTGTCTGATGCGAAAGTTTTGCACATCACTCTACATCAATGGGTGTGCATTTCAAGTCTCTTGTACTCCGCCGTCTAGACTTTAATTTGAACAATTTTAGGCGAAAACTGTGGACCAGTTTTCTACAAATTTCTAGATTGTTAGTCTAGAACCTTATAAATATCGGAGATAGCCCAGCGGAATCGATCTCTCATAAATCACCAGAGCTTGGGAAAATATGAAATCAGCACATTGCTTCCTAACGGACTGCATCGCCGACAATTCCCCTATTGTCTTAATCCCAGAAATTATCATGAATAAACGACTCGCGCAAACGACGAGTGTTATTCGTACATGACGACACTGATACTTCTCCGCTATCCGCACCCTGTTTCGACCTCTTGAAAAAACGTATTTTCTTACTGTTTTTACGTTTGAGTAGTCATTCGATAGATGAAATCAAAAGAACTTCAGTGGCCTACTTCATTTTCAAATAGGCTTTATTATTGAGGTGTAACAGAAAAAACAAAATTATGCTTCTCATTCAAGCATTTTTCGCTGAGCAGTGCATTTCCTTAAGACTTTTAGTGACCATTAAATGCCCGAATGATGTATTTGATTTTCGAAGACGTCTTCTTAAGGTGCTGTAACAATCAGAAGAAGATTGGGTTTTGCAAATGTGGCACTAGAAAAGCGCTGTGGTTCAGTGGCAATGTTGCGAGATTCTGTCCACATACTGACATAGAGCGGTGATTTGGCGCCAATGTAGCGCTACGCGAATTTCAACCTTTTTGGCTATTAAAGCGTACTAAGAAGTTTTGTTCAAAAACCAATAATATTGCTGCGATCGCCGAGATTTGAGCGATCGAAAGGTTTCTGAAAGTTTATAGGAAAAGCTTCAATCAGCGAGTAATGTTTGATTAAGAAAAAAGATTTTGTTTTTGCTGTAGCAGCGCAATAATAAAGCCTTTTCAAAAATGAAGTGCACTATCGAATTTTCTGAGATTTTTGCTGGCATAACTGCCGAAATTACGAAAAAAAATCAAAAGGCGCGTTTTTTTCAAGGGATGGAAAAACGTGCGGATAACGAAAACGGTCCGAATTTGAGAAACTCAATTTCTTTTTGTATAGTACAGCATAATAAAAGCTTTTTTCAGAAACAACTGCATCATTGGAATCGCCGAAATATATGCTACTGACTGGTTACACAAAATCTGGAGGAAAAACTTTGTTCAGTGAATGTTCAACTAAGAAACATAATTTCATTTTGACAGTTACAGCGCAATAGTGAACCCATTTTGAAAATAAGATACACCGCTCAAATTCACTTGATTTAAGCTATCTAATAATTATGAGCACTTAGAAAACACTGAAAAGTGGGCTTTGACATATGGTCGAAACATGGAGCGGATAACGGAAAAGTAGCAGAAGCTTTTCCCGTGTAATTGAAGCGACGACTTTACTTCACTAGACCCATTCAGAAAATGAACACCCACCCACAATACAAGACGACTGCGCTGGGATCATCGGCTCAGGCCGACGTTCTTCTGTAAAAGACGAAGACGTCAAAAAGTTAACCATATGGATATTTTTGTACCAGCTTCTTGTTAGCTTGAGAATTCAAGAAAGTTTCCTTTAACGCTGCCGCCATTTGATGAAGATCGACTTGTAAGAGTCTTGCGCACTTTAGAAATAATGATACTATGAAGAAACCAACAAAAAAGCACATTTGAGACTCTATGATAACTTTGGCCAATCAATCTCTTCGCTCTAGTAGCAAATGTCACCAACCAAAGTTTGGTTAGGATAGCTGTGCCACATAGATAACCGACCGAATAAATGACCTCAGTTACTTGGTGACCATAAATGTCTGTACACTGAAGCGTTCGAATTTTACGAAACTTTACAATGATCACAAAAATATAGATGGCGACGAAATTCATTTGATCTTGAACATGGTTTAAAAAACTTTTCCAGATTTGATCTGGCACGAATAAAGTTTATTGACTCAATTATCTCATACGAATAATGAAGAGGAACTTCTAGACGTTGGCTGTTGGTAGCTGTACCATCTTAATATGACGAGCAGGTCCCTGAAAATTATCAGGCTTATAAGATCATAATTTGCAAGTATGAAATTCAGAACTTGAAATTTGGAGCGAACACAGCCCACCGAATGGTTTTAATTGCGGGAAGCTTAGTAGCAAATTAGCGCAGTCGTTTGTTGACATTTTACGCATGGACTCTCTAACACTGAAATCAAAGGAAATAAGAGTTGTGAGATGCTAAAAAAATTCAGTAAATGCTCCGTACTATTGCGCTGTTTCGTAGTTGTACTTTCTTCCATTTGCAACGCTAGTAGCTTGATAAAAAGCCTGCAACATCTTCAACTACTTCACTGTAACAAAATTTGTGCAAATGTTCTCACATCAGCGAGGAAGTCTCTTGCTGCTTTGTTGAGATGGCGGAACCTCTTATGGAATGCAACAGACTGTCGATGACTAGGTCGATTAAGATTGTACAGGTATAATGCCTGAATGTGCAATAACTATGTGTTGGAAACTTCCCACAATCTCTATCAATTTCTAAGGTGGCCACAAATAACGTTAATTGCCCGATGTCTTACTCCAAGACAAGCTCGTCGATGTTCTGATGCATAACCTTTCGCCATGAATAATCAAAAGAGCCAGTCCCATGTGGTGCTACTCTTATCCTCAACCGATAGAAAACTGTTGAGTAGCCCGGCGCACGATGGAGATGACCGAACTTTATTGGGTGAAGTTAACCCACAAGGAACTAGATGATAAAGGTGGTATGATATTACAGCTCTTTATTTTAGTATTGCAGTATTACAGGAGAGCAAACCAATGAGCAATTGCGGTAATCCGTTCCTTTGCTGTACCTTAGTAAATATTTTCAATGGTACACGATGTTTCTTACCCTTGCAGCATCATACCATCGGTTCGAAAATTCCATTATTGGGAAAGACTTCAAATCTTCTCTTGACAATCCTGAGATGTCAGTAATCACACTGACGACGTCTATAAATGATCGAATGGTTGTTATCTGATTGGAGTTACGAAAATTCAACTCAACTCCTCACCTGCGATGCTTCGAACCGTTCCAATCATCTGAAGAAAGAAGATTGCAAACAGAAGACGCATTGTAGATCGAACGAAAGACAAACCTGTCTTCAAAAAAGCAAGAACTCTTGAAATCCCTGTCTACTTCCTAATATACACCTTTTAAACAATCGCAAGAAATAGTTGACTCATGACTTTTAATTCTTTTCAAAATATCATTACTTCTTTTCTCATAGGCTTGGGAGATCATTTACGAAAAGTTGCTCTTAAAATTACGTGATGCGCAGCGTTTTTACCACAATAAGCCATACTTCGATTCGAAGTACTCAGACATGCGTTTGGAAAAACCATTATTAGAATACTTTCTTTTATTAAAAGTGCCTTCCGAAGTCGCGACTTTTGCGCATCACTCAGCATTATTGAAAATATAGTTTCATCATAATATTATGACCCTGTTATAAAAACGGTAAAATATAGAATTCTTGTAGATTGTATATTTTTAGCGTAAAACCACCAAACGAGCTGTTATGTAACATTTCACTGATCTGAATTTCTATATAATATTCTGTTTGATTGGCCGCTTTGAAATTGCCTCCCCTTTCAAATGGAGTGTTGTCGTATGATTCGTTCATTCCTTTAGAGTATTTTTTGAAATTATGGGATTGGCTGAACCGAAGGAGTGTGGTAATGATGAGTCCCAATGGGACGAAACAGTCGCCTGTATACCGTTATCCCTAATAGCTCAAAACCTTTTAAGTGGGTCTATGAGAAGTGGTCGATAGAAGAGGTTTAAATCATTATAACAGCTACGTACTCGACTGCCGATCACCACAATGTCAGGTAAGTACATTACCAGACTTGGGTTGATTTTTACTGGGGGTAAATTCCTTTAGAGGATTATTTGACCTCAGGGAATTGGCTGAACCAAGGGAGGGTGGTACTGATGAGTCCCAATAGGACAAATAGGCGCCTATATACCACTAGAACTATCAGCTCAAAACATGTAATATTCTTATCAGATTATATCGTTTTGAGTGGGTCTAGGAAAAGAGGTCGATAGAAGAGAATTGTTGCTGTATGAGTTGCGCAATCTTTTCAAGCCACACAGGATTTAGCACCAGCGAAGTATATGCTTTTTTCATTATGCTTTTATGTCAGTTTTGCATTAGCTAAAAAACTATCGAAAAAGAAGAGAATAACGAGGAAGACGTGTGAACTAGCCGATTGTTGTATATGGGAGGGCATTTTATAACTGACAAAGCGTAGTTTGCGCAGCGGAAATCAATTACTCCGAGAATCTAAAAACGTATTTGTATTCATCGTAGAAGAAACGTTTTTTATTGGCTTGATATATTCACAATAACGATGCTAAAACCGACACGAATAATCTTCTTTCTATAATAAGCAAATACATGATCGTCAAAACAATATTTATTCGACAGTGGCTGGTATTTCAGAGCATTTCGCATTCTTAAGAGCATAGAAATGGCATGTTGAGAAGAACGAGTGGTGGGTAAGCGGTGGCCTTGATGGTGTAGTGGCAGCACGGGCCACCGGTACGGATGAAACGAGTGTTCAGCTCTTGCCAGAGGTCGAATTCTTGGCTACCACTCAATTCTCTCAGGTATACTTCCATAGCTACGACAGAAAAAAGCTGAATACAAAAGTTTTTGCTCGTATACTGGACAGACTCTCTAAAGCACACATCGTTATAACTCCTAAGACCCATTACCTGTTGACCTCAGTATTGTTCAGTTTCGCAATTTTCCACTCTTCAAATGACGAAACGGAGGTCCAAAAAAATTAGCGGAAAGCCAGTGTTGCAACGGTCTTGTTTTTTTGAGAGTTGCAAAGATCAGCTATTCACAATATATTCAATCAAATACCACCAATACTTCAACAGAAAAACTCGTCAAACCCGAAATTTAACTGCATTAAACGCAAAAGAGCTTTTCAAACATGCTCACCGCTTTGTCTGAGTCTTCAGCTAAGATATTCTACTGAAGAATAACTGTGGAGAGTTCAGATGGACTCAAGATTGTATTTTTTACGGAATTCGTTGTTGGAGATCAGCTGCACAGAGTTTTACGTGAGTTAAAAATGTGCTTGGACCAGATGAAAAATCCCAAGGATTCGCTACAATAAGCTATTAGTACAACCATTACCAATCTGACGTCAGCCATTTATGTCCAGTCCAAGCAATTTGAATATTTTCAAGGTGTCTACCAGAGTACAGACAATCACAACACACGTCCATGCGATTGATTTTGGATGCATGGCTCAAAAATGGTTATCAGGCATATTAATTTTGGATTTTTGGGACTTAGAACCCGCTTGGAAAATATCTCGTACAGATGTTTTGGTTTTCTATGCCAGAACACTAATTCTAATTTTGCATCTCAGTTACAGTTCAATACGCGCCTATAAGTGTTTTATCCACCATCAAATTTCTCGATTAGATATTATTTTGCATTTTTCCTAATTTTTTTTTCGATTTGTTCCTTTCTACTTCAAGCCCTTCATGTACTGCTATGACACAAGTAACATTTTGTAGTAAGAAAGGAAAATTCTAAGTGTGATAGTCAATATTTAGATGAAGAGATTCGATAGAGTTTACGAAAGAAATTTGGATTATAGGTTAGTTGTTTGATAATTGTGTGGGAGAAACATTGGCATGGACCAGAAAAAGAATGAGCAATTATGCAAACGAATAGGTGGTCAGAGAGAAAGTTGTGGTGGCATTTCTTCTCTTGGTTAACTTTTCTAGTGACTGAATTGTCAGCCATCGTCTCTGCAACACTACAACAGCGTCAGATGGACTGTTAAGTCAAAAAGGAGCATCCGTAATTATAACAACATCAAGTGTACTGGTCCCTTTTTATGAATGAACAGTGCTTAGTATGCTACTTCCCTGGATCCACATGATTCTTACTCGACGTCGTTCTCCATATCCATCAACGTATAGCGCCCTATACATAAATTTCAAGGATACGGCTTGGGGTCACGCCTATTTTGATACCAGCTGCTTAGTATGTATTGATACTGCAAATTTAGAGTGCAAGACTCCAAAATTCGACTCGCTTATAGTTTGCTAAGTAAATCTATACCTAAAAACGAGTAGCAACATAATAAAATAAATCGATGACAAAATATAATATGTAATGAAGAAACGGTGCTACGCAGTGCCACACGTGGCTTGATGTAGAAATGTAGTAGAAATGTGGTCGTTTTCTGATACTGGGTGATAGTCAACCAGGATCTCAGGACATTTGCCATCAAACTTATTTGGGAAACCTTTCTTCTGACATATAAGGACTCATGTTTGTTTGTAAAGAGGTAAGACCCACATGTAAATCAGAAGACCACTAAGAATAAAGCAGGCAGCCAGTCGAATAAAACTAGCGATGAAATTTGACCAATATAAGAATTCGAGTCATATAACTAAATGTAAAGGGTGGGCACGGTAATGTCATTATAGTGTGACTGTTTGAACAAAGTCCAACTGATTCGAAATCATTGAAAACAAATAAAATAGACTTTCTCCAGGTGACAACTACAGGATAATTCACAGATAGCGTTCAAAATAAAAAATGGAGTTCACGGTTAGGGGTAAAGTGGACATTGTGCATTCCACTCAATGCATTCTCCTCTCAGTAGCTCATCTAGTTGTACAGAGCTTTTCGCCTTCGTATTTCGATTGTGTCTATAGCCAATCCAATTTACAATCATTTCATATCTATTACTAGGCCGTGGAAGTTTACTCTCACTTAATAAATTACATAAGATCTCCTTAAGAGATTATTTCTCAACAATAGATTATTGTTCTGGATATACGATATGTTCTTAGACTTGTCTCTAAGGATAACAGCATTGACCTGATACATTGGTAGGACACCGCGAGTTGTTGTTTAGGCTAGATATGCAAGCAGTCTCCTTCAAAGAAGTTTGGCAAAGTCGGACGCACTACACATCCCAAGAACTGATCAACAGCAAAAACATTGTCTTTGTTACTTCTACTGTTATAAAGCTCTGAGCATTAATATTTTCTACAAGCTACGTTGTTTGTTAATCTGCTCATACGTCAATGTTACCAAAAACAGTGTCGTAACATACCGCTTAGGACGTTCCTCAGCTCAATTCCTTCAGCATCTGAGCTGGTATGGGAGCAGAACGAAATGTCAGCGAAAATGTCCCATAGGCTCAAATTAGTGACTGTACATCATCAGCACGATAACTGATTCGTCGTTGTGATAAACTGAATGCCTTCTAGTTCTTCAGTCGTTAGAACGATGTGGTTTCTCCTTCGTCACTTCAGTCTTGCCACTGTTACAATTCTAATCTTTTTTCAGGACCCGATCAAAATGAAACATCAACATATAAAAAGTAGTGCATAAGATGGCTGCTACAAAAATTGGCTCGCTCTCTCCTTTTTTCGCTCACAGACGTAATCGCGATGAGAAAGAATTGTGGACCACACTTTTGTCGACAACAAAATCGTTGTGGAATATTTGAAATAAGCGTTTCATCGTGAAGATGTCAGCATGCGAATCTTAGCCATATCAGTGACAAACGAAGTGTTTTATAATCAACATGATTACATGTGGAAGAAAAGGAAAAAACAACTTGCTCAAAAGACACCACCGCTCTTTGACAGTGGTCGCCTTGACAAAGAGAGCAATTTATAATATCCTTCTTGGATCCATGTACGCAAGCATATTTTTTATACTTTCAGTACAGGTATTTTAACTTTACAAAACGAAAATTCGAATGGAAACGTGAGCCATCACAAGTTTCCACTGCTGCTCTCTAGTATATCATCATTTCAAGGAGATTGAACTTAAGACTACACAGATTATAATATATCGAAAACTGGAAAAGTTTATCTAGCCGTTAAACTATGCACTTTGACATGAACGTCATCCAAACGTTTCAGAATCTCTGGATTAGTGATAGGCGATCTACTTCAAATTCGGTTATGTGCACAAGCGATATCCTGATACCCATTGATAACGAATTTGCATCTATAGATAGAGCTCATTGATTCTGACTGAAAACACGTTCGTTCACCTTGCAGGTGGTCGCCTCAGATGTTTCATGACCCTTTGAGGTCCACTGTGGAGCAATTTTTATTACTTATCGTCGCCATTCGTTATTACGTTGACGCAGAGATTTCTCCGCATATGAAGCCTACTCTTGTCGTTCTAGGATACGAAATAAGTTTTGAGCTGAAGTTGTATGAGTAGGTTATTTGCCAAGCAATATCCTCTTCAGTATTTTGCGGGTGAATTTGAATTCGTCAATCGGTTAACAGCTGCTCTGCATTTCTTCGGCGATTTTCCAAAATTCGACTTCCTTTGCGTTTTTTTGCGAAGTCTTGTCCATCTTATTATTGAGCTCATTGAACTCAGTCTCACTTTCGATGACACTTATCGATTACGTGACGATTTTCCATCGGAACACGTCTGACCTTTTATTGCCCTAATCAAATTATTTAGCTATATGGTAATCAGTTCACTAGAGGCACAATGGTAGGGCTCACACTGGATCATCCAAAATCTCCATCTTCTTCGTTGTTGGTGGGCTAGCAATTAGCTTGCATGGAGTGGATGCCCCCGATCTGCAAAGCCAGTGAATGCCGGTGGAGGGTGGAGAAGGCCAAATAACGGTCTAAATTTTGCGTCTCAACATTCATGAGTGAGTTAACTCAGTCAGTATTGAACGATATTCGTGAAGAAGACAAAATAATAAACTGCCAGTTCAGCTCACACATAAATCCGGTGGTTACCTTGGTGGTTACGAATGCCACTGCGCTAAACCAAATGAAAGTGCCAGGATCCACACAATATATGTGCAATTGACCCATATAAGTAATGCGACAAATTTTCTCTGAATCGAGAATTCTAACTAGATGAGAAAACTTTTTACATTATCCGTCACATTACATTACACTTTTACTGTGCTAAGTACTTCTAGCACTCGATTCGTTTCTTGGTATGCATCCATCCTTAAGGATCTTCGAACAGTTTGCGTGTTATGTCCGCTCCTACTTGAGGATTTCTTCCTATTCATAAGCGACGTAGAACAACTATAAATTGTGGCCTGCCAAATCTGTTTGAAATCTTGGAGAGACCCAAGTTGAGGTTTCCAGGCGTTCTTTGGTTGATTGTAAGAATGCTGAGAGCGAAGTCGAACTAGTGCCTTGCTTTCTGAGGTGCTGCGTCACTGACCACTCGACCGCCCTTCAGATTGAGATTCAATGAATAGATAACCATTAATAAAAATTGAAACTGGAGAGATATGAATTATCAAGCAGGTGAACGGAGATGTACGGCTTGCTCTGACGTTCGCTGTGTAATTCTGAGTCTCACACAGCTCTCATCGATGTCATCCTGAATAAAAATAGCAGTTTACCATTTAATTTTAATGTTCGCCGTCCGCGGTAGTGAGGTTGTCGTGGGAGACCTCGCACAAGAAGTCATCTGTCCGTAAGGCGTGAGCTGGCTGTTGGGTCACCTAAAAATGTCATTCAATATAGAATTATTTGTATGTTTACCGATAATTCCAAAATTTTCGGCATCTAGATTTTGAACTGATGTATATATGCCTACTGAAGAGTGCATGTTTGGGGACGCCAACGAATGGACTCGATTTTTAAGAGTTTTTTCAAATATTAAACACTCTCATTGTTTCAACAGTGTTGAGGAAAACTCTAGCGAACCATTTAGTGGTGGCATATACGGAGTTCACTCTCTTGTGAAGCTGTGAAGCCACTGGTCATTCTGCTATTTCTCTTTCGATATTGACACTTCATACAATGTGTGAATCATACAATCTCTTTCCGTTTACTCGTTTCCTGGCATACGCTTTTCACGAAACTACTCTATTCAGGTACGGGACCCCTTACGAGTTCAGAGTTTGTCTTCGTGAAAGTCGTAAATTGTTATGCATGAGAATTACTTGAAATAAAATCCTGCTGTAGCTAAATGAGAGAGTTCCTAGATCTTTTCTATACGCATTTGAGGACTTGCGAATTGAAGCGAATTTCTCTCAGACTAGTCTACCCAATTTGCCGACTTCAGACAAGTTGGACGACTTGGTTACCACAGCATACTGCATCGAACAATCGAAGACATTTGTAGAGAAAATACCACGAATCCTACACTACGCAGACCTCCCGTATCGTTCGCACATCTCATCATCAGTTCAGTCTAATATATTATTTCAATTCTGTTTCAAGTAAGCACAAGATTTTCTCAAGGAATCATGAAGTTAAACAAGCCCTTAAGTAGTACATTCTAAATCCGGAATATTGTTAGCTTTATAGCATAGTCGAAAAGGATCGCCTTATAATTTTCTCGATATCTGAGCTAACACGAGGTTAGTACAAAATTTTCGATAGTTCATCAGTCATTTGGTTATCTTCTGCGTTGAATTTTTCCCGTTCATTTATTTGCGTATTTATTGAATCGCTTATCTGTCTTCTGTGTTCATTTTGAACAACTTTTACTCACATATTTTTTGATATACTCGATCTTTGGGAGAATTTGTCTTTTGCTAAAGTCAAACTTCTGTCTTCATCCGCACCATGCCTGGCAAGAAACGTATTCCGATTTTTTTGGCTATGAAAAGTTATTGCTCTTAGTTGTAACGTCTTGCCGTGAATATATTAAGCCACTAAAGGATATTGTCATTTTGTGGAAGAGAATATGAAATGAATCTTTTACGTCGTCAGAATAAATGAATTCCATTGGAAACATTTCGCTGCCAAGTATAAAATATCCCCTTGCAAATAATAAATGACTCTATCACACTTTTCCTTCGTTCCTTCTTCTCTTCCAGTGATCTACGCAGGTAATCAAAAATGGATAACAAAACATTATGAAAAAAAAAACAGCTAGTACCTCTATGCTGAGTCTAACATAGTGATAAAAATAACGGGTAACTCATACGGTCACTTATTCATAAATGTATAGCTTAATTGAAGGAGGAAGCATTTGAATCGGGCTTCGATCTCCTCATTATCCAATTAATAGTTAATACAGAAAATTTCTTTTGTGAAATGCTGAACAGAAGATCGTTTGAGTTCAGTTTTAGAGAAACTTTTTTGATGAGATGTTGTTTTTTCATTACGAACTACTTTACGAATAGAGTTTCAAATATTTGACCGGGTAATACAAGTTTGAATTCAAGAGAATCATAAGAAATAGGATAAAAACAATGCAGTTTGGCTTTATAAATAATTTTCAAGAGAAAACTGGCGGAAAAATCAGTTTTGAAAAAGGCGATGAATTTATAAAACTGAATGAGTTGATTATCATTTCGTAAAAAATGCGATGTGATTGTTTCAGCAGCATTTAAAAGAAAATCACTAGTGATACTTTCCATTCTTTAGATCCTCGAAAACAGATTCACTCTTCATTCGAAGAACAATGCATGTACTGTTGGCAATTCTTGTTTTCCAAATGGCGACGGCTGCAGTGTATGCGTTCACGAGCTCGTCGTTAGGTTAGAAAACACTTAAAAATGTCATACTTTTATCATATAAAGATCACTCGATCACTTTCAGACATTTTTTCCTTCATTACCGACATTTCGGGAATGTCAAAAGCTGATGTGCGGACACTTCCACATTTAGAAACTTCAGGATGCGCAGCCGATGGCCCAAAGGTGAGAAACGTCGTCTAGTTGAATGAACATTCAACACGTCAAAATCAAAGAGCCAGCTACAAAGATCACAATCATAGTACCAAAATCACCTCACCTGTCATTCATTTGCTCAGCTCTATAAGACCCCGTTTCGCCTCTTCTGTGCCTAAGTTGCGAATCAAGCTCCTTTCCTGTAGCGGTTACGAACCGCATCACCTCATTTACACGCGGCTCGTCGTTGTTAGCTTTCGTGGATAGTATCAGACAACTTGGGAAATCTTTGGACCGTTAGAGATATACATGTAACGTGATGAAATTACTACAGTCTGAAACGTTCAATTCACAATAGCCCATTGTATACTTAGACCGCATATCTAAGCAGTAATAGCACATTACTTCTACGAACGAACACCAGCTTCCAACTTGCTTTCAAACGACTCGGACAAGGAGGCAAGGACTTCATAGCTAATGTAAGAGTAATTCTATCAACTCCTTTTGGAAAAGCGAAAGGTGTGAAAACTTTGCAGCTACTTCAACAAGGCAGAGATGTAGCACTTGGAAAACTAAACAACAATGACGCACTGATAAAGTGAGGAAAATTTATTGAACTTTCTCAACGCAAATGATACACCTCGTATTATCTCAATTCAGCGTCGTTGTCTTTATGCGCCGTATGTTTATAATCGACTGCGATAATCTCCAGCTCCTCTTTGAAAAAGTGAAAAGACTTGGTGAGTTGTTTTGCTTGTACTTTCACTACTTTTCAATTTTTCTCCTTTTTTTCTAATCTATAAACTCAACAACTTTCAGGGAGATGTCAGAGGCATCACCGAAGAGTATTCTAGTCCTTTGATAGCAACCATCTGAAAGTTTTTCAGTCTGATTGCTTCAATTCTGGAGAGCATGTTGAACAATTTTCGAGTATAAATAAAGATCCATCTACATATTTATTTGTTCATCACTGAATTAGTAAGAGTCAAAGGGGGACAACCGAACACTTCGGTATCGAAATCAATCACTTAACTGTTAGTTGATTGCTCATTTTAGGAAGACTTCCCTTTATAAATGCGGTGATGGTTTCTTAACACTTTACATTTGTTAGGTTAACCTCATCAGCGAGTCGGACTCAGCCGCGTTTTTTT
This sequence comes from Parelaphostrongylus tenuis, assembly GCA_019055375.1. Taxonomy (NCBI): domain Eukaryota; kingdom Metazoa; phylum Nematoda; class Chromadorea; order Rhabditida; family Metastrongylidae; genus Parelaphostrongylus; species Parelaphostrongylus tenuis. Next base: position 2,749 of record JAHQIW010000085.1, on the reverse strand, counting down.
CGACTCTTTCTTCATTAAAATTCCAAAAGTAGACCTTTTTTAGAAACTTTTATGGCCGATCCGACTGCTTGCCGTAATTCAACACATCCATGTATAGCTCTACAAAAATGCTCAGTATTGGATCTTCTCATAAGTTTCGGCACTAGAGCCATGAAAACCGAATTTTCAAAGTCATCAGCCTGAACATATTTCTGCCATCTCCTCAATAGTCAAAGTCGGATACTCTTCAACTGCTTCAATAACGGCCTCTTGAACAACGCGTGGGCGTTCGGAGCGCAGCCGGTTCTTCAAATTGGTGTTGCTGGCGCGAAATTCACAAAAGAACTGAAGCGTTGTTCGTCTGGACACAAATTGTTGAGCCTCTGGACGGTTGATCTTCTCGAGACGGTCTGCGCATTGCGTGCCAATTCATGCTCGTAAAACAGCAAATTGCGATAAAGGTTTCGATGAGTGGTCGTGATGCGCAAGTAAGGACAAAACTGTTGCCAAAAGAGAGCTCAAAAATTTCTGTTCAAAGCGCTATTGATTTGTTGCCTGAGAGTTGGCACAAATGCGTTAGGCTCATGAGGCATACTTTTGAGTGGTGTTGTTAGATAATTTTAATTACTTCTGGTCAATAAATTTGGTGTTTATCGCCTTAGTACCAGAACTTATGAGAAGAGCTGATAATACGACTGTAGTCACAGTAACGGAGAAGCCATGAAATATAAAATATTATTGGCTAAAACTTAGATTTTTTATTACAAGTACTTACTGCAGTAAAATTCAAGAAAGTAGAAAGCATGTCAAATTCAAACCTACATCAATAAATCAGTATTTGCACGAACTCTTCAACCCGTAAGCGGCAACGTGTCTTTAATATATGCATTCTTATTCTATCGAGATAAAATTTTAATTTCTGGAATCCATAATTTTGCTCAATCTCATGCTCCAAAGCACATATTCCAAACAAAAGCAAATGGATGAAGTGACCATAAATTCGTTCAGCAAGAAGTGATGTCTTTCACAATGCATCATTTGTGCTTTGATTATTGATTATTAATCTGAAATTGCTTTTTCGTTGAGAATTTCAAAGTTTTGAATTTTCTTCCCAGCTTTTCTTCCAAATTTTCTTCGTACTCTCATTCAGAGAGCCTGATTTTGGCCTTTTTGAGATATATGATGTCAGTGTCTTACGTTCGTTTCGGCGACCTCGCCCCTTCATGGGGGGCCACAAGCTCCATCAGCCACCCCGCATGCTGTAGTTTGCTGGAAGTCGATTGTTCCAGATAATATTAGGCTTGTCACAGCTAATGTGATAGCAACTGATGCAGGATGAATTGCCACAATGAATGCAGACAAATAGTTCATGACCCAAGAAAGAGTGGTCGCAAAAGTGGTGGACATAGGGTGCGGTGGTAGCACACGCCCCGGCAAGGTTGAAAGACAGGATCATTTCCCGTTTGAGGGCGTACTACTCAGTGTTCTTGGATGTTTATATCAGATCATACCACTGCTAGAAGGCAGTAAAATTGAAAAAAGTTAGGTTAAATGGTGACAAATGAACATTCGACCTCATTTGCTGAACAAAAGATTTTCACAGATGGTTAGTAATCATCCAAAAGCTAGATCTCTGGCTTAAACCGTGGCCGGTTTTTCAAAGCACTCTTTGGTATCTGTCCACTATGTAACAACAAATGAAAAACCGATCTCATTTGCTGAACAGCAAATTTTCCTGGAACCGTAAGTAACCATTCGAAAGCTTAGATTCCTGACTACAGGTTCACGTCGGCGGCTTTCAGAAAGACCCTTTTACATCGCTGTAAAATCCTCACAAAACTATTCTTAAATGCGATAACTTCTTGAGCTATTTCTTTGAAATATTAGCAATAATGTCATAAAAGCGGTCGAAGATCGATTGATCATCGCCTCAGCGCACTTGGCCACCTCGGCCAGCGGCATGAGATTCAGCCAACTACCCATTTGGTCCCTTGGGTTGTACATGCAAATTTAACTTATTCTGCCTGCCGCGTTGCAGGAGAAACGGTTTCTTCAAGAATAAAAGAATTCAGCAACTATTATGCTATTGAATGATTACTGATAGTCCAAAGAACGAGCTTTATCCTGCGAAAAATATGCGCGTCTGGAACGCAAGAAATTTCCTCCTGCAACAACGTCAAAGGAAGGCCTCAAAAAACCGGCCAAGTGAGGCTCTAGCCAAATTTTTGAGCCGTCGAATGATCACTAAAACATTTGTGAATTATTCCTGTCTAAAGAATGAGGTCGGTTTCTCATTTGTCGCCACATTATAGACAAGTAGCCACCCTTTTATTACGCTGTGAAATTCGAAGTCAAATTTTGCTTCCAAAGACCACGCGTTATTTTAAATATCGCTTATATCTACGGGACATCTGCCTGGGATTCCTAGTACTGGATAACACAAATCCCAAGGAACCCAAAAATGTGTTTGCTATTCGGGAAAGCTCTTCTTACAGCACTATGAGAAGAAGAGAAGTTTGTGCTTTGAACCTCGCCAGACAGACCTGTTCCATCAAACAATTAGTAATCATGCCTTTCAATCATTATCTGAGCCACGCATGTCAGTGGTCTGTCAATGAGGGCTGACTTATAGAGCCCGATACACGTGTTTCGACATTGCGATCGCGTCAGTCGGGCAATTACCCTTTCTCGTATTTTGCTAATCTTTGTGGGAGCTCCAGTCCCACACTAAGAGTTAGCGACGACGAATGCTTGAACTCTGCGTCCAGAG